>JAWNPW010000519.1:1451-11873 GCA_035078745.1 Diastata ussurica
TTTTTTTTTCTTTATTTTTTGTTTATCAACGTCAACAATTTGATTTGATTTCTCACTCGTGATTCTAATGAAAGCGTTGCCTCATAAACTTTACATATTTTTTTTTCTTTTTTCGCAATACTTTCTCTCATTTTATCGTGTTATAGCAAATCTCATTTTCATAATACATTAAAAAAAATAAAAAATATTGTAATAAAAGTCCAAATGCCAAAATTTATATACGAATTGTATCTAATTAATTAGCTTGAAACGCCAAAAACTTTAGAAGTTGGTGGCGGCTATCAGATTTCTTTTCAAAGACAATTGGACAACGTTGGCGCATTGGATTTGTTTTGATTCGATTTCCATGTTCGTTGACCCTATTATTGTTTGGTTTTATACGCTTATGATTTATTATTTTTCATTTCTATTCTTTCACTTCACTTTCATTAGTAACGAAAACTATTTTTTTAATTTGTTTTTGAATTTGTCATGCAACGCTAATTTAATTATAAAGAAAAGACTTCAACGAAATATAGTTAAAGTTATCAAATGGGAAGAAAAGAAAAGCAACAAAAATAGAGTTCAATAACTACACTGAGAAAACTGTCAATTGGACAAATTAATATTTTAATATATTTATATATTAGAAATTAATTCTGTTAGTAATTCATTTTAACACGCCATTTTTTCTATCAGTTTAGGAAACTCACATTGAGTTTGTTTTAAATCCTCAAATTTTTTAATCATTGTTAATTGTGCAATTGGCAGTTTTTCTCAGTGTAGTCATTGAACTCTATTTTTGCTGCTTTTCTTTTCTACTTTTATATATAAAACGTTCTCGAAATAAGAACGATAAACATGAAAAAATAGTTCTCAAATCTGAATGAACATTCATTCATGGTTCTCAAACAAAACGGAGTTCTCAGTAAGAAAGAGTTCGCTTAAGAAAAAGTCTACTTAAAAGACTTTCGTACAAAAGTGAGCTTGATTTTAAATATAACAATTACCAGTCGTTGGTGGTTGTAGGTAGAAATCTGAAACAGCCGTGCCCAAAACCCAAGTGGTACGATTCATAATTTCAGTTCACTTTTTCCAGCATTAAGTTGAAATATTCAGTAGAAAAGGGCCTCGAAATATTATGAACTGGGCGCTTTTACAAGAATGTACGTTTTTGTCTCAAGTCTTATGCGTTTATCATTGCTCAGTTTTGAAACAGTTTGGATACAATGGTCATACATCCCAACGTAAATCGATCGATAACGATAATAATATGAAGTAAGTACAACAATATTTAAAAAATTTCCAAATGTATATTTCAACGAAATTGTGCGAAGATTTTGAATTGTATTCGAGAACAAAAACAAGGTGTGAAACCAGTTTTTTTGAATATTCTATCTATGTACGTATCATGCTTTGTGAATGATTTTCAAACAAATCAATAAAAAAATAAATAATTCCCAACATTTTCTCATTGAGTGTATCAACATTTAGGTTCAGATAAAGCAAATCATGTAAACAATTGATATATGATATCAATATCAGCGCTAGAAGAGTTTCTCACATTTCAAAACAGAACCTTATCAGCAAATGATTCAAATGACCGAATACGCTAATCTGCCATTTAATGATTTCGTTGTCGATCAAGCTACTGACTACTACCAGCTAGCCGACAGCATAAATCTTTATAGTTTTCCATGTTTGCTTAATGATAAGCACACATCTTATCAACGGCCACAGTATTCAAATATTTACGCGCGTTTTTCTTGGATTTGTGTAAGAAAAACGACACTTTGAATCTTTATTTTATTTGTTTTCTGATTTTCTTTTTATTATATAAAATGTTGTATATTTTCCAACGTTTTTTTATTGCTTTTGAATGTTGTTGTTTATGCAAGATTAATGATTAGGCGCCCGCCCAACACTTCATTTGTGTCCAAACAAATATAAACAGAAAACACATATATATTTTCAAACAAAAGCGTAGAAAATTTATATAAAATATTATCTTTGCTCTATACATGGGTTGGAAAGTTGATATGGTCGTGGATGTTCATTGGTTTGTAATTCATCATTATATTTTCATCGGAGGCGGCAAGTTTGCTTTTTATATTGAATCAAACTTCAATGTTTTATGCATAAATCTGAATTTAATTAATGATTTTTATCGAAAAAGGTTTTGCTCGATTGAAAATGAAATAATATGATTGATAAATGTGTTTCCAGGTATTGGTATTGTAAGAAATGATATTTTTTGCTTGAGTAGCAATAGCAGTAGTAGGTCCAAAAGGGATTATTGTAGATTCCAAAGTTTGCATTGTCCAAACTACCTAGACGGAATACGACCACACAGATGCTTACCTAAATGATAAGAATGAGCATTATGAGAAAAGTTTCCTTCATTTACTCTGCATATGCCTATGTTTGGGCAGATGGCCAATCTCAAGTCTTGGTTTCCTACTGGTACGATTCGATGTGGTTTCAGAGATGTGGTATAGATGCAGGGATATCAAATCTATAACCTAACCAAAGCTATCTGTTTATGAATTCTTTAGGAATTAATAATGACGAAACGCAGTATATTTCCTCTATCTGATAAGTATAATTACGTCAAAACCACTGAATAAATATTTAACAAATATGACAATCCACTACCTAGACAAGGCGGAACAGTAACAGCGTATGTGAGGAACAGATTTAAGCTCAACTTTATTCTAAGAACTCCTACGGAAATCAAAATACCAGAGTCTCATTCTAGCTACATGGTTGGAAGTTTCTGTGCACGGCTTAGTTTCATTTTATAATAGTGTGAGAGAAGCTTTTTCTCAATTCCAGATGTTTTGGTCCATTATTAATCATTTTACTTCTTTGCCTATCAAGATACCGTTCTTTCTCGCTGGGTTAAATTTTTTAATGGCTGTTCGTATAATAAATTAGAAATCCCAGAAGATTTCAGATTCAATTTTTTGAATAGAAAATAGAAAATGTATTTCAGTGCCAAGATAACCTCGTTACTCTTTCCACCGACAGAGAGTTCCCTATAATTGGTGGTGATGAACAATGTCCTTGTACCAAGATGAGCGGAGTCTCTGAGTTAAGGTTTAAGATCGACAAATTTCTATATTCAGAGTTTGAAAAATGTACAAATCATACTCAGTGCATATCTTTCAAAAAAGAAAAATAACAACTCCGAAGTATAAAAAAATTAACACAAACTATCCAAACTGTCGCAGGATGTGTCACAAAGAAATAATATTAACAGCTGCTTATTTTCCTTTTGGTCGGCACAAAGCAACAAAACGAAAGAAAATCCCAACAAAAAAAAATCAATATACGAACAATAGCTGACATTTTAAAATATTGTATTTCCAACAATAAAACACCAAAAATCGTTGCAAATCGAAGGAAATAATGATAATTTCGAATCGTAGTAGTTTCTCTTATTGGCGAGAACAAAACGAAAAAAAAGGCGCAAAGTATGCATTTGTGCAGCATGTGTCTGCAACATGCCACAAATCTAGCATAGCCGCCAAGCCATACAAAAATCTGCTACAATTTATATAAAAAATGTGCAGTGATTTTATTGCATTTATTTCTTTTTTTTTTATTGGTAGGAAACAATTAATTAAAAATTACGTTTAATGCAACAATTAGAGCGAAATAACTAACATAAATACAAACAATAATTAATTGTTTTGAACAAAAACTGTAAGCTGGTCACTCTAAAACAGTGTAACTCACTTCATGATCTCATTTCTTACGCATTTTCTCGCCAATGGCTTTTAAGCTGCTTTCAGTTTGTTAACCGCAAGAGTTGCTGCCTGGCAGCTGTTAACTTGTTTTTTTGTTCTAGTGTGTGTGTGTGACACATACAAACTTAAACATAAAGTAGAGGAAGCAGCAGTTAAAGCCAAACTATTTGAAATTCACTTCGAAATATTGCTGCGCAGTCCTCATCGTCGTCGTCGCCGTCTTAGTCGGCTTTTTACACAAATAAGAAAGAAGCAGAAGCGCAACTTTAAACATTTTTAATTCTTTTGCTTTGTTGTTATGTTTTATGCTCTTTTTTTTTTTTTTTTTGGTAACATGCTCAGTCAACCTTGGCAAGGCCGTTGTTGCCGGTTTTTTAAAGTTTTTAATGTTTTTATTTTATTTTCGGCTTTCAATTTGAAAAGCTATAATTGAAAACAGATGAAACGAATGGTTGGTTTGTGGAATGCATGAAACGGATATTGTTGTTTGTATGCGTAATTAAGGCTTGGTATATTCTAACATCAATTCTATATGCATGGAAGTATCTATATTTTCAAATTTTAAATTAATTTTGGTCTGAAAATACATACGGTTGAAAGCGGACAGCAGAATGTCTACCCTTATTTTTGTCAAAATAGTCTTATTAAATGTCCGAAATTATTAGCAGCTGTTCATTTTTTCTAACAATTATGTACGAAAATCGAAAAATGTAACACTAAACATTTAATTGATCTATAATTGTTCTCTCTGTACATTTAGAATATAGTCATTATTGACGGTTTTACCTTTTTAATAATTTTGCCTACAAATATTTTGTGGCCTTATGAGTAATAGTAGAGTGAATATAGCCGGAACTAAATTTGTACGGAGAAATTATTGGGTTATATTCGAAGTTTCGATATATAAAGTATGATGGGAATCACTGCAGGAAATGTTCACTTTTTCTTATATTACTCTTTATACCTGTCTAGACAAATCTAAAGTAGGAAATAGATTTAAAATCGAACGAAATGTCAACTAATTTGTAGTATTTGTATTCACTGTCTACTAAAATTACAAAATTGTAGAAGTTCTCGAGTTCGGAACATGTTCTTCATAACAAAACTTTTTAAATCGGTAAAAACTATATTTTAAAATGAATAGTAATAATCCCAATAACTCAAATAAAAAATTTTATTTCATAAAATTACTATATTGTCATGCAAGAAATGCTAGAACAATTCCGAGATTCGGTAAGAATTTTTTCTTTTTTAATCCGGATATTTTGGGATTTTATAAGTAAAATCTCTCTTGAAAATATGTTATATTTCTGATATGGGAAGAGAATTTTAGGCAACAAAGGATAATTATATTTATTACGAATAGATTGGCTGAAGACTAAAAAGCTCCAAATATTATTTTGAACCGGAAATCTTATTTGAAATGAAAGTTCACCTCCAAGAAGAGAACTTGATTCATTTTATTTCTATATAAAATATATTTTTGACAAATTTCACTTGTAAGAATGGGAAAAATTGAATTCTGAGTTTTGAATCTCTATAGAATCGAAGCTACTTCAGTTAAACTAAATTATTTACAGACTCAACTCGTAGAAGATTTTATAACAATTCAATCAGTAAAAAATTTTGCAAATCTAAATATGTATCTACAGAAACTAAAATACCTCTAAAACTGGAAACTGGGTGATTAGAAAAAATAAAATATGTATTATCAAGATCCCATCAATTCAAGTTCATAAGTATATATTTTTGTCTGTGGCCAATGTTAACTTGTGAGTACATAAACATACAATAAATAGTAAGTTACCGCAAATACGACAAACTGTGCGAATTGTTCACGATTAGTAAAAATTGAACCAAAAAGAAGTTGGTGGACCTAGAAAAATATTATCTAAAGACACAATAACTCAGAACGACCAAATTGTTCCTAAAATTTCAACTTTGTTTCAAACACAACCGACCTTTTTTAAATTTCAACCGTTTTCAACGCAAACAAATTGACAGCCAACATTGAATGAGCGAATATTGAATGAGAAATTTTCAAATTTAACAGTCAAATTTTGTCTCTTCAAAACAAACACAAACCACTGAGAGAAACTAAACCGCTTGTTTGCGCTCACCACTAACTCCATCACTGTCTAAAATGCAGCTGCAAATATAACGTACTCGCTCGCACGCATAGGAAATTTGTTGTATAGTTGGTGGTGGTATTATTGTGCAGTCGTCTTTCAATACGATTTGTGTCGAATTGTGAAATCAGTTGCTAACAGACCAGCGGCGCAAGCAGTTCATTTTTCTTGGATAAAACGCGCGTGCGGTTAATAAATAATTTCAAATTCAGATACGTTAAAAAAACCAAAACAGAAAATAGTGTTTGTGTGAAAACAAAAACGAAATCTTCTAAAAACCAAAGAATATTTCAAAGAAAAACAAAGTTTTCAAAACTGAAGAAAAATTATGTGCGCTAAAAATTTTAACTGAATAAAAATATTTATAAATATTGAGTGTAAACAGTTAAGTGAGTAAAAGGCAAGATACATTTGGATATTTACAACTTGCTTCAAAAACAAAAACAAAAAACTTGATCGAAAAATCTAACAAAATGGTACGCAGTTTGGCACAATGGACGAAAACGTTAAGTTTTCCATCGCGTTTATCACCGAATCGCAATTCAAAGGATTGTTCAGCATTGAACGCAACTAGTCCGATACCACCGCCAACACCACCACGCAATAAAACTTGCTCAACATCGCGTTCATCGTCATCAACAGTTTCGTCATCACATTCATCGGCATCGAATAGTTCACCAACACCAAATAACAACAACAATAATATGCCTATTACGGAATTGGAACAAATTGTAAGTTCAAATTTAATCAAATATTTAATTCGAATTGCGAAATTTCGTTTTGAATAGAATTTCTATTTAAATTTAGAAAAATAGAAAAAAAAAGTTGCAACAATTTGGCAATTTGTTAATTGGCAATCTAAGCTGCTAGATTGAGTGTTGCGCATGCGGAACTAGATCCACTCGGTTTCAATTGCATTCTCCGTATGCTCCTATTTCACAATTATACTAAATAAATTCTCATGTTGTTGTTTTGCACATTTTCCACGTCAAGTGTTTGGACAGGGTGGGCCAACTAAGTTTTTTGCTTTTGATGGTTACTTTTGATATGTATGAAAATTACACTAGTTTACAGCAATTTTGACTCAAGAAATTAAATAATTATATGTCAGGCGAAGCTATATTCGCTGAAAGGAAGAAAGTTAGGTTGATGACGAAATTGCTAAAATTGTACGGTTTTAGAGTTATTCGAAGTTTTCTAGTATTTTTTATGTATATAATGTTTTGACTCTATTGCAAATCCAGTTTCCAGTTGCCATTGATCCATTACAATATATTTTATATAAAATTAAATCTATTGTAAATAACATGAGCACCTATTTATAGAAATAGCTTGGAAAACATTGATCCTATTAAGTATAAGTCACATCGAAAGAGAAATTGGTCTGGCTGTTATCCGTCAGATAGATAGACATAATCGAACCCAGTTTGGCACTATTTTCGAATAGCTCCAGTAGCAATTTTTTAACACTTTTACGACCATATGAGTACAAAATGTAATATTTTAATATTAAATTTGGCACATTTGTGCAAAAAAAGATATCAATGTTGTGCCAATTTTTACAATTTTTACCCAATATTTTTCATACCAAAAGAGTTGAGCAATGAAAACTTTTACAGTAGTTGTTCGGCCAGACAAAATGACTTAAAGTGTATCGTCCAAATGGAAATATAGAAAATGAATGAATTACGAAATCGGTTCTAACCAATAAAAATATTTTTTTTGATAATATGTAAAAAAACCCCTCCATAAATAACAATGACATAATTCATGCTTCGAAACTCGTAAACTGCTATGATTGATGTTAAAAATATAGGAGATCTTAAAAAAGCCATTAAATAAACTCTATATATGTAGTACCGTAGTTGATTATTTATAACGGTCTGTGGAGTTTCTTCGTGAAATTCATCCAATCATATTTGGCCCACTTCATAATTTCTTTCGACTAATTAGATGTATATCAGTTGAGCTTTTTTATGAGTAGCTCCAAATATATCTTCATTTGAAAAAGCCCTGCCTACATATAAGACATAAAAATATTTATGGTGAATTCAGTTCATAAAAAGATGCCGCAACTATTTGTTTAGTAATTAAATATTGATTTTTTTTTTGTGCTTCCAAGTTTTATAGTAATAAAATATCATATTTTCCTGTGTTTTCCGACAATTTATCACTTTGTTGGAACGGCTGTATAAATATTGCTGTTCCCAATTTGTTTATCATTAAACCAAAAAACTAACCGTCCATATTTATATCAAAGCTTATATTGTCACAGCTGAACAGCTGTCCATTTATTATTTGATTTATAAACGAATATTACAAATTTAGCCTAAATACAAGTTGTCGAACCACATCATTATCAGTTTATGTCGAAAAAATGCACTCACAGAAGGTAATTTGAACCGACTTCGATTTTGTGTAAATTCAAACGAAAAATTGAAGTTCAGCACAACCCACACAAAAGTGCAAATTTTCGCTTAGTTAAATAAATATTTTGTTAAATTTCTATTTTTTTCGACAATCAGCATAATAAAGACGACAAATAAATCATAAAAAAATGTTTCATTCGACAAAAAAAAAATGCTATTCACACTTTTTTTTTTATTGACGACACGTTTTTAGTACTTCAAGTTATTTGCTTTAAAGTAATAATGGATTTGAATTCTCACTTTCTTACTCAACTTTTGAAATACACAGTATGTACTTGAAACTGATTAGCAGTCTGCATAGTTTTTATATAGAGCACATTTATCACTATCAAACAATCAATCACTCAAACGCATTTTGTCATTAAATTAAAAACAAATAAAAAAATTATTTTTAAATAAACCAAAAACAAAATTCATTAAATATTCTAAGTTGCGTGTTAGAAAAATAAAATAAACTGGAAAATAATGTATTATTTTGCTACACTTCACCGATGGTACATTAAGCATTTGAGCTATCCAAAAGGAGACCCCATAAAATAAATACACCTATGAAGGGCCAAAGAGAATTACTCCAACCATTTTTTTTCTGAAAAGCTGACGTGAGTATATATATTATTGATCGGATAGTTTATAAATACTCTCTAAAGACCCTCTAAGTTCGCCCCGTCTGTGAGTTAACACAATTGTTTTGAGCGCACCATTATTTCGGGTAGCTGAAGTACAACGATCAATTTTTTAAAATGGTTTTATAGCTATAAACACTTTAAAAGGTAACATATTGTTACGAAATTCACATTCATGAGTATTGGTTATAAATATTGCTGCTAAAAATGAACTCAATCGGCCCACTTCTCATCGAACAAAAGCGTTGAAGGTGTAGTGTATTAAGTAATCGGTCATAACCTCCTTTAACATTCTTTCTGGTTTTTGTTAATGTCATGGAATGCAAGATAAACAATCGTTTATCTCACATAGAAATAGTAAATAGTGAAATATACTGAAATATATAGCAACAGAAAATGAAAGCACAAATCCCAAACCAATAAATAATCTAAAAACAGTAAAAATATTTATTAGGTTAACAACTGATAGCAATGCTAAACCACACTCACAGTAGCACCAATCCACACATTTGTCGCTAACTGCGAATAGTTTGGTAAACCACACGAAACAGTGTTGCCAGTAGAGTAAAACTTTAACTTTCACTAGCAAAGATTTTAGGTATGTCGCAGTTTGGATCTTTTACCTGACAGAAAAAATTGTCAGATCTTTTATATTGAAATTAACAGACATGATTTTTTGATTGTCATGCATCTTTTTCAATGATATTATATTGCTTCTTTCAAAAGAATCGCGATCTTTCAAACGAAAATCTAAAATTCCATGGTTAGATTATAAGGTTAGTAGTAGAACTTCTTTTTACTTAGCTGGAACTTATGGAGACCGGCGATAGCAACATATTGGTAAAATTAGGAGTATAATATTATACTATACTTAAAGTATGATCAGAAATGATAGTTTTTTAGCTTAAATTTTAAAATATATCGTTAAATGAAATTGATGAAAGGGTAGATAAATTAATAGTCCACCTCATTCAGCTATGAACCTGGTTCTTCTAGGATCAAAAAAAAAATTCTTGGAGAATTCCCCCAAATCTTTTTTTTTAAAAACTATTTTCATAAAGTTTGGTATTTTCAAATACAGATCAGAAATAATTTTCGATACTAGCTCGTGTCATTTACGAAGTTATGCAAAATTGGGAAAAAAAAACTCAACTTTTCGGTGCAATTATAAATTTTCAAACGGCGCCACTTATCGATTCATGTTTTCTGTCTGGCAACACCGGAGGCAAGAAGCCAAAGAGTTACTGACAGACTGCAACAACAAATAAATTAATACAATTTTTGTTTTTATAGTTGATTAATTTTTTATTTACTTTCAAACATAATATGTAAATATTAGTCTTTTTTGTAATTTTTTTAACAATTTTAATATTTGCATATTTATTTTTTAACAAAAAAAAAAACAATTTTTGTATTTAAAAAAAACTAAATAGTAGCTGAACTAAATGCTTTTGCCTTCAATTTAAAACTGCATTGAATTGTATTATATTTTGTATACATGTATAGTTAT
>JAWNPW010000520.1:0-15667 GCA_035078745.1 Diastata ussurica
AAAAAAATGACATAACGCCCACTAAAAGTATTTTTTTTTTTTCGATTTTTTGGTATAATTCTTCGCGAGCAACAGTACTTCTGCATTTAAATCTCTTTTGCGTGGCGGCCTGCGGCATTTACACTTTGTTGCTTATATTTTGATATTTAATTATGAACATTGTTTAGAACAATGTATATAATGAAAAATTGTACCAAAAAATCGCGCGACCGGACACCCTAAAAAGATTTTAATGGAGAAGTACTGTTGCTCGCGAAGCCGGTGTTGCTTACTGTCCAAGGGTTATGATCCTGTGAACCGTCCAGGCCGGCCACGCAAAAGAGATTATAATAAAAATATCCATTTATCCATATCTATGAATAAAAAAAATTGTAATTGCGCCGCAGGCGAAAAATTGTACCAAAAAATTGCGCGATTTTCTGGTACAATTTTTCATTAATACACTTCAACTTTGTTTTTCTATAATCAGTTACACTTTGTTGCTTATATTTTAATATTTAATTATGAACGTTGTTTAGAACCATGTATGTACTATAATGAAAAATTGTTCCAAAAAATCGCGCAATTTTGCGCCTGCGGCGCAAGTAAACATTTTTATATCATAGATATCGATAAATGAATATTTTCATTAAAATTTCTTTTGGGTGTCCGACGTGCGGTCGGTTCTTAGGATCACAATCCTTGGACAGTACGCAACACCGGCTTCGCAAGCAACAGTACTTCTGCATTAAAATCTGTTTTACGTGGCCGGTCTGCTGCGCAAATTACATTTGGACTAAATTTTTTTATAAGCATTTACTTTTTGTTGCTTATATTCTGATATTTAATTATGAACGCTGTTTAGAACAACGCATGTTATGAAAAGTCGGACCAAATAATCGTGCGTTTTTTTGGTACAATTTTTTGCCTGTGGTGCAAGTCAACATTTTTATATCGTTCTTAAATAACAAAACTGAAGCACTTTGTTAGTGGGCGTTATTTAATTTTTTTCAAATTAGTATGTTAACAGTCTTCTGTTCAACGAAAATGAAAAAATGCCCAGTATCTTATTTTTTCATATAAATTGTTAACAGCACATTTTTTAATGGGCGTTATTTCATTTTTCGTCTTACAGATTACTGTTAACATTCAAATAAAAAAAATTGAAAAAAGTCCACTTTTAATTTTTTTGGATGGGCGTTATTTCATTTTTTAAATGGGCCTTATTTCATTTTTTTCGAGGGCTTTTTTTCATTTTTTAAATGGGCTTTATTTCATTTTAACAAAACTGAAATAAAGCCCACAAACAAAGTGGGCGTTATTTCATCTAGCCGAAGATTTCAGTCATATAAAATTTTTCGACTTCGTGTCTATTTGTGTGACTTCAGGGCTCCCTCAAGGTATTCGATTGGGGATGTTAAGATGTTCCGATTTGGTAATAATGTTGTAGATCAGAGCCCGGTTTATGTGGTTATATGTCATCAAACATTGATGTACCTCAATTTGACAATATGTAATACTATGACTCTTTCATCAATGAGTATACTATTGAGTTTACTGGTTTGCTGACTTCAGTGTACTGTAGACCGTTTCATTTTCCCATTACTACGAACAATGCGAAAGCTGTTTTGGGGTTCATTAAGCGCTGGGCTAAGGAGTTATACGATCTATATGGTATAAAGACACTATTATCAAAAGTATGCTGAGATTTTTGATCTGTTAGTGTGGTATCTGGTTATTTCTGCCATTCTGTGCAGACAAAACTTTCCTTTGTCCATACGGATATCCTAGAAGAAGAAAAACTTGCTTGAGCGAGAAATTTACAAACAAAGAGATATTGATGATAGACAAAAATTTGTATTTCTTTTGCATCCAAGAACGAAACAAAACTAGAACGATTTTTGGCAAAATCTAATTTTGGTGGTTTTTGACGAAAACTTCTTTGAGGTGTTCTGGAACAGTCATAGGCTAAATGACAGTCATAGTCCTTGCACCGAAATGAGGAATGATTACACAGGGATACTGGGGAGTCAATTCCGCAGCCATTTGCCTCAAATATCTCAAAACTTGACATGATGGTCCAATTCTGACTTTGGATTCGGATTTTATGCAGCAACCATCTTCGGAAATGATCACCATTTGGTCAACAAAAACATACATTTTTTTTTCATTATTTTACATTGTCGTAACTTTGCAATGAAAAATTTTAAGTGACCAACTAGAAGGTTAAGAGAAGTACCAAACGATGCAATGAAAAAAGAAAAAACAGAACGAGTCAGAGCACTCCCGAAAGTTGATGTGATAACCTACAGTAGCTTTCGGTTTTTCTAAAATTAGTTTTAAATTTAAAAAAAAAAATTCATTATTCATTCATTCATTTAAAATAAAAAATTCAAAATTTTTTAAAAGGATTCTTCCAAATCATTCTTCAATTTTATCACATCAATACTTCCCTACTACTCGTAAAACCAATTATTTTCCTCATAGTCCTACTGCTTAATTCTGTTCCTCAACCTCGTGCATTATCCTTCAACATCTTCAATTTTCTGATACCAATTCTATATCACTCATAAAACTAATTATTCTCCTCTTAGCCCTACTTCTTAATGCAGTTCCTATACCTCAACCTCGTTCACATCCTTATCCTCATCCTCCTAATATACATCGTTATCATCCCACCTTTAGCGCCACTCACCAAAAAAGTTTTTATGTATGAAATTAATAGGTCACAATACCAACATATCCTAAAAATTTCAAGACAATCGTACTGTTAAGTGCTTTTTGGAAAATTTTGATGTTTGACCAACGTAGAAATTTCCAAGAACGAATCAAAACGACATCACTACCAACATATACTTAAAATTTCAAATCAATCCCACGGTTAGTTTCGGAACATAGAGTACAAACTTACAGTCATTCATTTCTACATATAAAATAAGTGATTAATTTTTTATGGGAGGTGGCACGCCCATTGTCCTTTTTTATAGCCAATCAAGTAGCAAATAATTAAATTTTTCGAGTACAAAGCGTCAAAAATCTGTTATCCCGATGAGAGGAGGCAATTTTGATATCGGATTCGAATTCTCGCAGCAAATTGCTTCGGTAATAATTCCCTGTTGCCAAACAACAAGAACTTGTCGACCTGTATTATTGGTAGCAATGCACGTCCCGAGAACGCTGTAGCTACGTTCCGATTACCTCTGAATGGAACCAGAACACATGCTTGCTTATATAAGTTTTTCTTATTGGTAAATAATGCTCAGAAGAATGTATACATATTGTTGGAACCTTCACGGCCAACAGGCAATCCGATGTACTCATGGTCTACTGGGATATGCATATTAACCAAGCAACAAAAACATCAACAATAAACATACGAATTTGATATTGAATTTTGCATAGCAACAACGCATTACAACAAAGAGTTATTAAATGTATAAAGATTTTAGCAGAGTACCTATGTTCTGCTAAACGTGTGTCAATTGCGAAATTATTTGCAGCCTCTGCGTTTATGAAGGACACTTTCCATCTACCATATTCTACCTTTACAATTTCTTCAATTCCTTCTATCTTGAGAAGAATCATTATTTTGGTTAGCTTCAATGCATTAATTGGGATGCGCGTCTCATCATTAAAATTTGTATCAACATAAACGAAATCGGAAATTGGAAATCTGTCTTTTCGATACTTTTTAATTAATTGAATATTAATATATAAAAAAGGACAATTGTCCGGTGGAAAAAGGTTGGAAAACTTTTATTTAATTCTTGATAAAATATTTAAATTTTCTGATTTGATTGAACAAACAATGTATTATATTTCAACTGCACTGCGATATTAGAGTAATTTTTATTTATTCGGTAATATGAACAAATTGATAGAAAATACAAAATTTGTCATTACTATTCAAAATAGAGTTAGAATTTTGTTTTGAATTTGTGCGAAAAAAAAATTTGAAACTTTTTTTTCGATTTTGTGCATTAAAATTGTTGCAAATTTCATTTAAAATCAGCTGCTAACTAGAAGGTTGCAGAAATTTTTTTGCTTTGCATTTATTTATTGTATCTTTCTTTAAAATGAAACTAACAATAATTGATTCAAATCTTAATAGCTAATAAATGATGTCCCTCGCCAGTGCTTGGAACAATTCGGTATTCATAGTTTTATTAATTTTCATTCAATTCAAATTTAAATTTTATTTTTTGACAATTATTTAGCATATGTTGATTGTTAACTTCATTTTGATTTGGACTTTTTTCGACTCGATATGCTTCGTCCACGTTAGTCTTCGAACAAGATGAATACCAAGGTATTTGACTTTTGCTTGCTGCGGTGTAATCTGGTCGTTTGTTTTGACTGCAGGGCACTTCACTTTCTTGAGAGCGAACGTAATGTGAACGCATTTTGATTCGTTCACAGCAATTGGTAGCCTTTCATAGCGAATGCTTGTTTCCGTTGGACTGAGATTTTGTAGGAAATGTTGCATGTGATTATCTCTTTTTTCTTTGAGGTACTGGCGAAGTTTTTTAGTGGCCGTGCTTAACAATTTTTTATAGTATGGTATGTAAAAGGTATCGTAGATAGTATGGTAATTGCCAAAGTCTTCTTTTTCTCCTTTTTTCTTGAACCAGGGCATCTATGTTGTCGTTTGGGTGATTTGAGTGTTTTGAATTATATCTAATGTCTGGCGTTGATATATCGACAGCTAAACTTATTTCTCGGGTCAATTTTCGAATAGCGTTGATGTTGTTGCTGTTTTTCAAGCAAGGCTGTGTTTGCATATGTGTGCTTATGTATTTGCGAAATTTCAACCAATTTGTATTCCTAGTGTTTATATTGTGTAAATTTTGGTCTGCTCTTTGTGCGAACTGTATTTTATTAATCGTGGGTGAGTGATCTGATGAAAATTCTAGTGAAGTTTCAGCTGATATTTGACTCCGTTTGATGTTATCCCAAAGTCGATGACGTCAGGTATTTTCCGTCGATCTGAGGGCCAATATATCGGCTATATATGGAAATAATATCTAGCCCAGCAATATTGATTGCATTCCAAAGTTTTCTGCCTCTAGGTGATATTAGTCTTGAACCCCAATACGTGTGCTTGCTGTTGTAATCACCTGCCGCTATGAATTTTGATCCGAGTGTTGCAAAGTAGTGTTGGTATTGCTGTTCAGTTACAGTGAATCTTGGCGGACAGTAGATGGCTGAAACTGTTATTTTTTCAAAAAACTCTTCCAAACAGATGGAAGTTGCCTGCAAATGATCTTCGCTATACTGGTTCGTAACATGATGTTTTATTCTTTCCCTTTTTAAGATACCGGTTCCACCACATGCTTTTCTTCTAGGGTGTTTGGTATCATAGAAATTGTAGCCCTCGATTCTGAAGCAATTTTTGTCCGTTAGATGTGTTTCAAAGATCAACATGATATCGATTTGGTTTGTGTAAACAAAGTTCCAATTTGTGTTGGCTTAAGCCGTTCGCATTCCAGTGACAAAGTTTGTTTGTGTTCATGGTTTGTTTAAAAGAGCTTGCATCAAGATTGTTAGGTTTTTTATGAGCTCTTGCATCATATTTTGCATGCCGTTTATGAATTGATTTAAACTATTTATTTATCAGAATTCGTTCCAGGTTACCATAGGGAGCTTCATATGTTATTTCGGATTGATAGCTAGATTTTACGATGTTTGCATATGATTGTGGTTGGGCAGGTGAATGGGTAAATGTTTGTTTATTCTGTGGCCCTGCAGTTTGTTTTTTTAGTGCCGAGTATAGTGGACAGCCCCTGTAGTTTGCAGTATGGCTTCCACCACAACTACTACATTTTCTCGCACTTGATACTTTGTCGCAATTTGATGTTGTATGTAAATCTCCACAGATTACGCATACGGTTGGCAAGGCACAGTAGCTTCTAGTGTGTACAAACTCCTGGCAGTTCGAGGATTGTATGGGGCCATTTTGTTTGTGAGGCTCTTCCATTGTAATTTTACGATGTAAAAGGTATCGTAGATGGGGTGAGTTTCATTTTTTTTCAATTTTCTTGCGTCTGGCTCCAGTTCGATGCGAAACATAGGTTGCGGTATTTTATTTTTGTTTTTCATGTTGAAGACTGATTTGGGATTGAAACCCATCTCAGTGAGAGCTTCCCTTATTTTTACCGTTTCAACATTATGCTCGATGCCCTTTAATACAACTGTCAAATCTTTGCTGCTTTTAAGTTGATACGTATAATGTTCTTTTTGTTGTCATCGAAGTTAGCTATGACTTTTCTAAAATTATTTTCATCGTATAGCTAAGGTCTGACCTACGACGAAATTGTGAAGTAATTTCTGAAGTAATTTCTGAAGTAAAATTTCATTTATTTCGCTTCAAAAATCCAAATTCGAAAAAGAAATATTTAACATTTACATTAACACCAAAAAATTTAAGAAATTTCAAATCGTGAAGAAGAAGAAGGGTACAACAAAAATCAAAACAATAATAATAATAATTGATTTTTTTTTTCAATTCTTTGCTTACATTTATTTTTTAACTGTCATTCAGACTATTTTAGCAAGCAAAAGTTTGCTATCAGGGTTGCATTAGAATGTACCACATTAAATCAAAATAATTCACATTACTTCTCGAAGTGAGAACTGCAAAAGTAGCCGGCGAAGTAAAAAAATTACTTTTGCTCTACTTTGTTTTTTTTTTTTTTTTTTACGAAGTTTTACTTTCATCACCAGGTCAGAACACAGCTTATATCTAGATTTTTGTCTCACTGATATTGCCTTTCAGTAGCGGTATTACGTGAAAAATTTGCTTTGCGTTTTTGATGTTAATTTAATCTTCGTTGACTAATTCATTTGAAAGAATTTTAAAGCGGTTGTGGTTAATCGGTAAATCTGTGGAATTTTTTTTCTGTTTCGAAACTTGTGGAGTTGTTGCCGATTTGGGGCTCAATTTGCGATTCATGACTGTGATATATCTGTCTAGTCCTGTTTGGATTTGATTTGAGGATGTTTTCAATTTTGTTTGCTCGGTTTGGTCAACATTCGATAGTTCATTTTGTTTTTTCATAAATGTTGCTGCAAGTGTTGATATACATGCTGCTGCGGATGTTGCTATAGATGTTGCTGTTGATGTTGCTGCAAACAATGTATCGTTTTTTGTCGGCGTTGTTAAGTCTGGAGTAGTACCATACATTGAGCAGTCCACGAACGAGAAGATACATGATCGTGTGTTGAGAGAACATTGGGAACTGAGAGCAGACTTTGTTTGTGTAAATTCGCTTCTTCTATTTTTTTCATCGTATTGACCGTTTGTGCAGAAAGAATTGTTGTTGTTTTCACTACAAAGAAGGAGAGATGCAATTGTTACGTTCTTTTGTTGTTGCATTAGTGAGTGAAGCTCGGCGCTCGGGTGGAGGCGAGCGTTTGACGACACTCATAGCTCGATTTTATATCACTGTGTTATTGTATCATGGTTTTTATTGCTCAATGAAAAAATTTTAAAGTTTCAATCTCAAATTTCGCTACGAGTTATTTCTCATGGAACGCATCAATTCCTCCAAGGAATGACGAATGTTTTAAAATGCGTTTGTTATCGGTTAATGTTCGTGGGCCGTCTAAATTTGAATTTTTATGAACATTCAATGGAGACTTATGCGCAACATATCGAGAAGCCTGTCAATTACATTACATTTTGGCCCGGATGACATTGATTGGGATCCCACACTCGATGATGCTGTTATTTCATCCAATGCGCATCAAATATGATCATTTTTTGCCATCATCAATTCAACGTGCAATGCTAAGACGATATGGTTGAAAACATTTTGATTGAGATGCTTCGAGTCAATCCTTACGAACAAATGTCTCACTTTTGAATCAGTAGCAGATTTTGTTGATTTTTGATTTGTTGGAATTTTATCTGTCCCGAATAGCAGAATAACGATTAAAATATCGGAAAAAGTAACTTTGGCCTAGGGACATATTTTTTGGTACCACGTAAGTACGTACATATATAATATGGTATTCAAACGATAGGTCTAACCTTCACTATTTAAAAT
Source organism: Diastata ussurica (assembly GCA_035078745.1). Lineage (NCBI taxonomy): Eukaryota > Metazoa > Arthropoda > Insecta > Diptera > Diastatidae > Diastata > Diastata ussurica. The sequence continues at coordinate 8,028 of JAWNPW010000520.1, forward strand.
ATATGTTTACTTTTGTGGTAGGTCTATCATGAGACCACCAGAATCAAAATTTATTTTGTAGAAAAGGTCAAGAACATTTTTTTTTTTTTATAAATATATTCAATGTAGTTATTAACAGTTTTTGTAGTATTAGTATTTTGTATTTGTCCCCAAATAGCAGACAAACCGTTAAAACATCGAAATTCTCGAAAAAAAAAATGAATGAAGAATACTGTAGAATTCTATTTTCGATCGTGCTTTTCGAAACACAAGTTGCCTCCCAAGATGTTCACTTTTTAAGGTTATCCGAATTTAATATCCATGACGATCAACAAATCACAAGGTCAATACTTGAGTGTTTGTGGCCTGAATCTAAAAAATTAATGTTTCTCTCACGGTCAATTTTACGTAGTAATATGTTCACGTGTCGGTAAATCATCCGCTATATCCGTTTTATTACTTTACCTGACAATAAAACAAAACATTTCGTGTACCTCAAAGTGCTTCAATAAAGGGTATCGACTGCAATTTAATTCGCCGGGTATGTACGCTCTAAAATGAAGTTTTTATTTTACGTTTTGTGTTTTTGTTTTTGCTGCAAATGGGCATATACAAATTTCAATTAAAAATGAACTGCCAAATAGAAGGTTGCAAAAATAGAAAGTATTTCTGCAAAAATAGTTCCATTCGCTTCTTCAATTTTCTACTAAACCATTATGCAAGAAAAAAGTGGATTGCAGCTTGCAATATAACGAAAGAAGAGTTACCAAAGCATCCATTGGTTTGCTCAATACACTTTACCGAAGACGATGTGTTGTGCAACAACAAGAATATTCGTTTCATTTTTTTCAGAATACATTATTTAAATCAACGTTTGAAAGCCGATAAATCTTCAAACATTAAAAAGAAAATGAGGAAAATTATAAAATGAAAAATTTAAATTTAGTCTTTTATTTATGCATCCTTTTATTTTACAGCTAGTATATGAAACATACACATTCATTTATAAATAATATACTGCTCATAAGTTATGTTGCGAGCAATCCCAAGATGGTTCTGTTGAAACTAGGAATATTTTGTGCATGTGGAAATTTTCCGTCCACTAACCTTGTTCATTTAGAAACGTATAACATTGCAATAAATAGTAGAAAATCATGAAAAGAAGTCACATGGCATTCGCTGTGCCAATAGATCTAGCGTATATATACTTTATTGGGTCTACAATTTTTGTTTTTATGCGTTACAGACTTCTGTTCAAAGTTATATACTCATTCACCTGTTGAATGCTACAAATATTGTAAATATTTTTTCCAAAACAAAAATAATTTAAAATTCGAAACGTCGGAATTTTTCTACTTGTCAAAAAATCTTATTTTTCGAGAGAGTGAGCATACCTTGTTTATTGTATCATGGATTCAAGCAAACAAAGAGTGAAAATTTGGTTTTGAAAGTGTAAATTGAAATTTTTCCAAAAATTTTTCAAAATAAAATATTAATCATGAAAATGTAAAATATTCAATTTTATTTTATTTTATCAAAGCGAAAATACAATTTTTTTGGAAAGGTTGTAAAATAGACAGGACTATAAACAACCATTTTAAACAAATATTGGTAAAAATAATAATACGAATATTATAGTTTGCAAAGATGGCGGAATGCCATCAATGTAAAACGGCTATACGAGGGGAATCGAGTATAATTTGTGAAGGAGTGTGCAAAAAGGTTTACCATAGCTCGAAAAAATGCTCGGGAATCGACCAATACTCTCTTGGAATAATAGATTCATTTAACTATGTCCATTTCATATGTGACGACTGGCCTACAACTGGTACAAAATATAGATTTCGTACTTGGAGAAATTCAAGAAGGTGTTAAAAAACAAAGAAAAAATAAAACCTTGATGAATACAAAGGTGAATTCATATCAGCATTAAAACAAAATGAGAACGAAATAAAACAATTACTTGGAGCAATCGAACAAAGATATGAAGTGCGATTAAAGAAAATAAGTGAAGCCCAAAAATCATTTGATAAAAATATGAAACAAATTGAAAACCTATGCGGAATTATACATGAGCGGGAAAACAAAGATGAAGAAGTGTGCAATACAATCGAACAAAAAAACCAGATAATGTGCGATGAAATAAAGAAAATAATAAACGAAACAGGTGCCAAACAAATACAACAACATTCTCTGATACATTGAAAAATAACAAAGTAATGTCAGATAAAAAGAAGCAAAACCCTCTAATTGTAAAGCCAAAAGAAAAACAAGGAGTCAATAAAACAAGAGAAGATCTTAATAATAAAGTTAACCCTGAAAATTTTAGAATTATAAATGTGGAACAAAGAAACATACAAATACAAAGTGAAAGCAATGTAGAAAGGGAAAAAATAAAAGAAGCAATACAAAATGAAATGAGTGAAACATATGAAATCAAAGTACCTCAACAAACAGAAATGAGAATAAATGTAAAGGGAATGACATTTAAACTTTCTGAGAACGCGATAATTGAGAAACTAAAAAAACAAAATGAGACAGTAAGAGTGCACTAGAAGTGATAAAGCTATATAAGTATAAGAGAAACAATCGTACAATATATAACGCGAAGCTTAAAATCGATAATGAGTCATATGGAAAAATAATGAGTGAAGAAAAAGTTAATACAGGGTGAGAGAGATGCAGAATTTACGACGGTACAGATATCATCCAATGTTTCAAATGCAAAGGTTATAATCATAAAGCATCAGAGTGAAAAAATCAAGAAGTTTGCTACAAGTGTCACGGCAACCAAAAATCGAGCGAATGCAATGAAAATATAATAAAACAAGAATGATAGAAAACAAGATTGTGTCTATCGTGTGTCAAAAATGAATTGTTCTGCGCATGTACGTCATAAGCGCCGAAAAATACATATACATACACAAATTTGTATGGAGAATTTCAAGAAAAGAAGAAATTTGTCAAAAATTTGATTAAATCGTTGAATATGAAGAGCAAAATAAATATTTACGAAAATATATATATTTATTTTAATAATTCTGCATTTATATTTTTGCTTAATAATTTATTTATTAATGAAAATAAGTAAATGTAATATGAGCGTGAATTCTTGAATGAAGGGTTGTGGCTTCATTTGGGTTTTTACTGCATTAAACGAAGTCCTTTTCAAGTATTTTAAAAAGTTTAAAAATCAATAGTACAGCATGTTTTGCCACTGGAAATCAAATTTTTTGATTTTTATCAACTGAATGAAAACAATTTAAAAATATTTATTATTGTATTTTAAAAACATTGCATTTCGTTTCAATTAAGCTTTAAAGTTTTATTATTAATTTAAAGTTTTATCTCATTTTTGTTTCCTTGCCTTCTTTTTTCAAAGATTTCCCGATTTAAGTGTCTATTTTTGAAAAACATTCGAGCGCGGAAAAACAACTTTTTTACTTTATCACTGCAATCAATTTCCCTCGCTGCATCCAACTAGAAACTTATCAGCTATGAGCAAGCTATCGCTATTTATCTTTTCAAATATAGCGTGACGACTTTGAACATCTTTCATAATTTTTCCTATAGCTTTTGACAAACCGCCTTCACTTCGGTGGTCAACACACTTAAATGACTGTTACTGCGTTTGATTTCATTTAATTAGCTTTTGAACGATATCTAATTTATTTTGAACAGTCATGCCAAATTTTCTGCGTTATCCTTTAAGTGAAACTATAGGTCAAAAAACCACTTTTTACCATATCTAGTTAATGGCTCAAATTATAAAAAAAAAAAAAAAAATATTTTCAAGTTCAGCGCATCCATATTAGTCTAAAAAAAATGCAAATGAACAGTGCTATATTTATAAGGTTCAAAAATGTCGAACAGTGTAAGTAGATCACAGGTCATAAAACACTTTCGATTCAGTACTTGTCAACATTGAAGCAGAAATATATTTCCACGCACTTAAATTTAGGAAAAACCAAGGTAAAAGAAATATAACACATAAATTTTTGCGGTTTACTTTTCTATTCTTCATATAAATCATTAATTTCCCATTATATGTACAATTACTGTATGTTATTACATCAACTTTCGGGGGTTTAAAGTGTTTTTTCATAAAGTTATTGTTTTTTTTAAACACAAAATTGTTATCATTTATCTAAAATTGTATTATAAGCTTTGATCGAAGCCTAAAATTCGCTTATATAAACAAAAGCCGATAAAATCAACAAATATCATCATTTTTCTTCAAAATAAATACAACAACAATTATTTCTCGGCGCTTATAACGTCACGTCAATACAGCTGTGCTGAAAGCAAAACTAACGGACCTACGCAAGACGCAATCTTGTTTTCTATCATTCAGGTTAATAAAATGTATAAACTGTATTAAAATGAACAACAGGTTGAACTTAGGTCTGGATGAGAATCGTATAACAACTAATAGAGCATGACCAGTATACCAGAATAAACTAAACGCTAAAAAAGAAGAAGAGGACTAACTGCATAACAATCATGGCAAATAAATGGCATATACACAAACACCCAAGGACTGATGAATAATTTTACACAATTGGAAGTGATATCATATACGAAAAAACCTGAATTTATTATACTGTCAGAAACAGATATAATAGACAATATAGAACAGCAGGAAATAAGACTAAAAGAATACAATCAATACGTAACAACATCAAATTCAACAAGAACAGGAGGGTGAAAGTATATTTCAGGAAAAAATGGACAGTACAAAAAATAGCCGAAAAAATTGTAGACTCGAAAATACAATCCGCGTATATAGCACAAGCGCATAGATATAATTTTATTATCACTACTGCTTACAGATCAACAAGTAGTGCAGAAATAGAATTTAATGAAGCATTTGAGGGACTATTGGAACAAATAAGTGAAGAAAACTGTGATATAGTAATAGCAGGCGATTTCAACATAGATTGGAACAAAAATGGGTTTTATAAACATGAAATGGAATGCATCCTGATGATAATGGACTTAACCAAATAATAAAAGAATTTACACGTATAACAGAGAACTCAAAAACAAAAATTGACTATATCATCACATCATATCATATCAAACATATCAGCTAAAATTAATAACGCAAATAAAATCGCAGATCATGAAGCTTTAGATAAAACAATTAACAACGTTACAAACGATACACGTGAAAACCAAAATGTAGAAATACGAATATTTAAATATAACAAAACCCGCTTCGAACGGAAAATTGGAGGTGTACGGTGTATAAATAAAAATAATGATCTAAATAATAATGTAAATATCTTCGATAAATACCTGGAAAATGCCGTCAAAAACATGACAGTTAAAAAAATAATAAATATAGACAATAATGTAAACAAATTATTAACAAAATAATTATTCAAATAGCCGATAATTTCAATAATTATTTTGTTAATAATAAGAAATAATATACCGCATGAGCAATACTCCAATAAAATACTTGTGACAAACTCAGTATTTAATTTCGTGATAAACAAATGGAAAAAAGTGGAAAAAAACAAAATACTATCGCTATACGATTTTCCTTGATTTTAAACAAGCATTTGAAACCATTGATAGAAACACAATGCTCCAAAAGCTTAACAAATACGGCATTAAAAGAACAGAACTAAAATGATTTAAATCGTACTTGACAAATAGAAAACAAAGAACGAAAGTCAATAATATAAAATCAATAATCAATAATAACAAACAATGACTATGGAGTACCACAAGAGTCGATACTAGGTGCATTACTGTTCGTAATATATATCAATGACTTGCCAAATATAATTGATCATATATACGGAGGAACAGTGCTACGAAAGTCTGAATAAAAACATAGACAAAGCTAACGAGTGGTTAAAAATGAACAAACTTAAATTAAACGAAGAGAAAACTAAAATAATGGAAATAAACGCGAACAGTAATATAATGTTTGAAATTAATAATGAACAAATAGAAAAAGTGTACCAAATAAAATATTTAGGCTATATAATTGACAAAAACTTAAATCTAAAAATTCATGTTGACTGTGTAAAAAAATCGGCAAAAAAATAAATTTTTTCCGGAGAGCAATAATAACGGCATTAAACATATACAATACAATGATTAAACCGCATTTTGAATACGGCTCAACAATCCTGTACTCATGCTGTACGATTCAACAAACCACAAAATTGTATGTTAGAAACATTGAAATGACAAAATATCAAACAGAGACTTCAACTCAACACTATCAACTTTATACAAAAAATAAAAAATGGTAACGCACCTGAGTACCTGACAGAAGAAATAACATACGTCATAGAAACGCAACCATATAACTTGAGAAATGCTGAAGATTTCAGAGTTCAAAGGGCGTCAACTACTGCAATGCAACGATCACTTTTCTACAAAGGACTACAGCTGTACAATATGTTGGCGAATACCTCAAAAATACAACGAAACGAAAGTATATTTAAAAGAAATGTTGTTACATATGTAAAAAATGATATGTAAAGTTAAAGTATCTTCAATACTACTAAATAAATAAATATATAAATATCAATTAAATGATTTAGGCCCATTATTTCAATGTCATGTTAAATTTTATTCTAACGAAAAACACAATTTCGTTTTTTCAATATCAAATTAGTCTTCATCATGACGAAAACGTTAACATGAACCTCATGTTCTTGTTAAAAGTTTTCCTGTAAGCTAAATACAATCAGCTGATGTTTGTTTACATTGTATGAAGTTGAGAATCGAAATTATTTAGAAAATAAAAATTCAGTTTGCAATGAAAAGAAATCATGCTATTTACCTTCATTGAATTGAAGAGGACTTTGAACAGACTCATCCACAAATAAGGAAAAAAAAGGATGAATAAATATAGGCATGACTGCTTCGTAGATATCGAGGATACCGACTTTAAAAAGAGGTTTGGAATATCGAAGTCAACCTGCAAATTTATTCTCTCCAAAATAGGAAACACCATTCAATCGAATACAGAAAGGTTTGCTGGCTACGAGTTTCAAGTAATACAAACCAATTATTCAATTCGTTTGCAGAAATTTTGCCTTATCTGCAACAACAAAACTTCTGTTGGCGTTATGATTCTATGCAAGTGGGCAATTTTTGTGGATTGAGCGTCTCTGCAGCAAGCCAAGTAGTGACAGAAGTCTCCAATGCGAAAGCTTCATTGGCCAAAGAATATATTACTATTGGAAAATCTGACGATATAAAAGAAACAGTGAAAGATTTCTACCAAATTGCAAAATTTCTTAAAGTTATAGAAGCGATTGATTGTACCCATGTGATATACTTTTCTTTCAATGTGCAAGCTATTTGCAATTCAAAGTTACTGTTTGAAGATATTGTAGCGAGATGGCCAGGATCTTCACATGACAGCACAATTTTTAATAACAGCCGTTTAAAATTCAGAATGGGGACTAGTGAGTTTAAGAATTGCGATTTTTGGGTGACGGCGGCTACAAATTATCGGATTACATGATGACACCACTTCTAAATCCAATGACAGATAAAGAAAACCTGTTTAACGAGTCGCAAATTAGGACATGAAATGTTATTGAAAGCTGTTTTGGAGTTTGGAAACGGCGGTTTCCTGTGTTGTCCATGGGTATGCGCATATCACTTATCACTACAATGGCGGT
>JAWNPW010000523.1:0-15635 GCA_035078745.1 Diastata ussurica
AATCCACTTTTTTCTTGCATAACGGTTTAGTGGAAAATTGAAGAAGCGAATGGAACTATTTTTGCAGAAATACTTGCTATTTTTGCAACGATCCTTTTGGCAGCTCATTTTTAATTGAAATTTGCAACAATTTTAATACACAAAATCTAAAACAAAATTGTTATTTTCGAATTTTTTTGTTCTCATAAATTCAAAACAAAATTCTTACTCTCTTTTGAAGAGAAATGACAAAACAAAACGATTATCCTACTTGTCAAAAAAACAACTATGGCGTCTCGAAAGAGAGATCGAGCATACCTTGTTTATTGTATTATGATATAATATGTCTTTTCACACTATCTTCTCATAGTGTCCGTAAGAGATCTGTTTTTTCGGACACTTTGAAAGTGTCGATAGTTTTTTGCGAGCTCTGATTTAATGTATATAGCGTAAAGTTAATTGGAATTGGGATAAATGTTGATGTGGGATTCTTCCAGGGAAATTATTTTTGGATTGTTGGTTCTTATTAACATTAGTAATTCGTTCTAATTACAGGTAACCCTCCTACAACGCGTTTTCGCTACAACGCGATTCCCAAAATACGGAAATTTTCTTACAACGCGACTCCTACAACGCGATTTTTATGAAAATTTTCTATGTAACGGATTTTTTTTCAAATATTTACTATTTGATTTACTAAACCTACTACAACCCGATTTCTTATATCGCGACATTTTTTAGGAACCTATTCACCGCGTTGTAGGAGGGTTACTTGTATTCAAGTATCCATTCAAATTCCATTGGAGAATTTTTAACGAAATTTTTATATTAATATTAAATGGAAAAAATTATAGTAAGTTTGAATTTATTATGTTTTTTTTTTTATGTATATATATATTTTTGAATATAGATTTACAAACATCGCATGACATCGTTTCAGAAGAATCTACTTCAGTTTGGTAGTTTTAACCTTGTCTTATTTTTTGGTTTCAATATTGTTTTTTGACATTGTTTTTAATTTTTGCTTAGTTCTCTTCGAAACAAAAAATTTGACAAAAGAGTTACTTTTTTTTTCTTTAACAGTTTTTGGAGAATTGTTTAGTAATACATTGTTGTTAGTCAAAAGATCAGACTAACTTACACTCTCTCTTTTCGGATTAGCATATGATAGCGCTAAATTCATATTATTGTTTCCACTTACGTGAAGTGACTTATTGTTGTTGCTGCCGCCAGTAACTAGGTGAGAAGAATTTTATTAGTTGTTTTTGCTTGCGTTCCGTTTAATACAATCTCTGAGAAAGATACTGGTCTATGTTGGTTTCGCTCATTGTAAGTATTTGTTGCTGTTTTATTTGTTGCTATCTACTTTGCTAAGAATTATGATGCTCTGAATCTCTTTCTCCTTCAATAAGACAGGGCAATTTTTATCACGTGAGTTGTGCTGTTTGTTTAAGATTCCGTTGATGTAATTTGGTGATTGAGAGCACGTTTCATTATGCTCTGAATTTACGTGGAAGTCGTCAGAGCAGTTTGGTCATTTTTTGTAGTATTTGGAGAATTTAGCAAAGTGTCCATAGCGGAAGCAATTTAGGCATCTCATTAGTTGTGGGATATACGGACGAACTAGTAGATTGTCTGGGAGGTTATGCGAAGCAAAGGTAACAATAATTAGTCCAGTTTCGATCAAAGTATTGTCAATTTATTTTTTTTTATTTTTTCACTCACACTCAACACGGGTAGATGGGACGAGAGAGACCAATGTAACTAGTCTTACTGCTTGAGTGTGATATTTGGCTTTCATTAATATATTCACGTTTTTTATTTTTTTATAAATTTCAACTTCGCTACCGCATGCGGTATTACCGACTTTTTTGATTAAGAACGTTGAAACATTGAACAGATTTTCACTGCTATCTATTCTGTTCATGATCAGAAATTTAGGACCACTTGAATCACTCTTCAATGATTTGGATTCGTCGGTTTGAAAAAGTAGTTGCTCCATTATCTTTAGCAGAACTGAGCAATTCGCTTGCTTCTATTTTTTCTTTTTTTAATAGGATGATCACAGAAGATGTGTGTTTTATATATATATATATATATTTATTTCTTTATTGAAACAACAGTGTTTTTATTGATCACTTCTTATTTAAACACGGGCTTTATAATATTCTTTTTAACTGTTTTCAATTTTATGCTTTCAAAACTATATTAGAGAGCACGAGCAAAGAGAGTATTAGAATACTGTTATCACAAAGCGGAAACGATCTTGACGTCACAACGATTCAGTCATCTGATTTTTCAAAGTATTCAAACGTCTTGAAGCATATATGTATCACTAGACTAATGTCTTGATTTCATTCTGATACAAACACTGAATATCTGGACGTATTGTTCTATAGTACAGAATCTATACCTACATACATACACAAATGATTTGTTGACTGAAGTATTTGGTTGCCGCCTACTTCACTACAGTAAATGTCTTGAAAACCAGTAATGTAGCACAATAGTATATTCGGCGTGCATCGAAACTTCTATATCATTCACCTGCAGCTATATCAGTTTTTTATATATGTAAATTGGAAGTGAATTTTTCAATGCAAATTTGAAGATTTTCTAAAAAAAAATATTCGAACTTTTTAAAGAAAAAGTTTCAAAATTTTTCAAAATTCAGTGTCTTTACAAAGGATAAATCGTCTTCAATTTCCTCATACCAATTATCCTATAACATTCATTCTCCCAATTCTTAATTCTCCTCTTCCTCCAAATCCTTATCCTGATGCTCCTACTACTCTTCCTAACCCTAATCTTCAATATCAGTCACAATCTGCAGATACAAAACAAATCTTAAATTCAGTTAAAAAAAAATGATTTTGTATTGCAGCTAGATCCAATTTTTTCTGATCTCGATTATTTTTTTTGGTATCTTATGAAGTGGATAATAAAACCTTATACATTATATTTAATTTGATGTAAACATTTTTATAAACAAAAAAGTTTTCCATACAAGAAATAATTTTTATTCGAAAAAAGAAGAGGACGAACGCTTTTGAAATTGTCACTTTGTATGGCAGCTATATCCAATTTTTATCCGATTTTGGTCATGTTCTTCGCTATTTTATGGAATTGATAATAAAACACACTGTGCTTCAAGCCTCGATAAGTATAAAAAAGTGTCTCTTGTATATTATGAAAGTTACAGGCTCGTAAGTGCGATAAGACACCCAAAGCCAAATTCCAAATATGCGGTTTTGTTTTAATCGACCATACCTACAACCTCCACTATATCACTTCCCAGCTATTTCTGACTGTCTGACTGTGTGAATCAGTCAATTTTTAATCGATTCAAATACACTAGCGCTTTTTAGATGAACTTTCAAAAAAAAAAAAAAAATAGTAAAAAATGTGCTACGCATCGAACAAATTGATTAAACGGTTGTTAAAGTTGAAAAAACATGGAAAAAATATTAAAAACTTCGAATATTTTTGACTATTTCTACGTCAGTTTCGAAATCTTTGAATCGACCAAGTGCATTTTATTAAGGTATATCTTTCTAATTAACATAACTTTTAAAAATTTTAAAATCCGATAATAAATGATGCATTTCTAAATCATTATACAAATGTGCCTACCCAAAAACGAGTATTTTGGTCCCACCTCCAGATGTTGAAGGTATTCCAACAGTTTGCCACTTCGGTAAAGCCACTACTTCTTCTTAAAAATCTACAATAATTCATAATAAAATTCATTGTGTATCCATATACGCATACATGTGTTGATATTTACGCATATATTTGGTAAATAGGCGGAATTTAGGGTGAATATTCGCTAAATAAGGACATAAAAAATCTTTTTACCCTATCTAAAAAAACGAGCAGCTATGATTTACATTCCAACGGATTTTGAAACTGTGGAATCATAGGAGCAAATCGCCTCCTTCAGTATTTGTCGACACATTTTTTATGCCTATCGAGGCTTGAAGCTTGTGAAAAGCTTAAATACGAAATTTCAACGAAATATCTCCGTAAAGAAATAAGTTGTCCATATGAGGATTTTTTCGACCGATTTTAACACTTTTGTATGGCAGCTATATCTCAAGCTGATCCAATCCAGCCACGTTTCTCGGGTGAACTGCATAGACATAAAAGAAGACTCCGTGCCGAATTTCAGCGCGATATTTCAAAAATTGTGACACTAGTTTGCATACCAAGAGACAAATACAGATAATCACGCAGACAGACATTGCTAGATCGATTTATATGTCGATGCTGATCAAGAATATATATACTTTATGGGATCTCCGATGCTTCCTTTAAGGCTTTACATGAAACGTCACAAAGTGTATATACCATTTTCACCTTTGGTGAATGGTAAAGAACCCAAATGTCTTGAGTGGCCGGGCAAATACATTTTTGGAGGGCTGTAATATATATACATTTGGGTTCGGCTTATTTATGAAAATGCCGCTACCAATGCTCTCAGGGTTTAAAAATGTTCGTTTTGGTATAAAACTAAGAAATGTAAAGTTTCAGCCCGATCCGACAACGTTTAGAGCCAAAAATCCTATTGTAAAAGGACGTTCGCCACCTCTAAACGTTGTCGGATCGGGCTAAAACTTTACATTTCTTAGTTTTATACCAAAACGAACATTTTTAAACCCTGAGAGCATTGGTAGCGCCATTTTCATAAATAAGCCGAACACTAATAAATATGTTCTTGATCAGAATCATTTGCTGAAGCGCTACATCCATATCCTTCCAATGGTTTTTCTATTGATTTGAATTTGTACACTTGGAAGTTGTCCACTCAACGAATATTGAATACTTAAACTAATCGTTGTTGTAATGATAATAGGATGTTTATATTTATATATCAGACAGCTTCACATATGCAAAATTTTGTTTGTATATTTTATTTTGTTAGCATCTTGTTGAAATGGAGAGAATATTTAACATACATGAAAAATTAAGACATCGAAATAACAATTCAATTATACAAGGCCCAATGATCAATTGATGGTTGACCTTTAAATCCCTCATTTGTGCTCAACTGTTTTAAACTATACATTCTATAATATTTAATTGGTAACATAGATAATAATCAAATTAAGTTTATAATATAGTCCTTCAAATATCAACTTGCCATTGCTCAACTATGCAAAACAATAAGTTGTTATTTATTTGATCTTGATTTTGTATCTACTTTTTATTTTCATTGAAGGAATTATGACACTGAGCCGAGGGCCCTACAGCGAGCTCGATAAAATGAGCCTTTTTCAAGATCTTAAATTGAAACGGCGAAAAATCGATTCAAGATGCAGCAGTGATGGCGAATCAGTGGCCGATACATCGACATCGTCGCCAGACTTACTAGCGCCAATGTCGCCAAAAATGTGTGATAGTGGTGGTGGTGGCGGCAACATTGTGGGTGGTGGTAGTATTAGTAACGCGTCAGCAGTAGCTTCGTCAACAATAACATTACCAATTGTTACTTTGTCAGCAACATCAACAACATCAGCTGATTGTAGCGCAACTACCATAACACCAACAACAAACAAACAAAAGCAACTACAGACTGAAATTCATTCATCGTGTAGCGTTGCCGTTGCATCGTTTGTGATGTCTCCGCCGCCGACAATTCCAACAGGAACGGCTATCTCAACTGCCTCATCCGAGCTACGTGGCAGAGCATTACTAACAGATGTTATCACACGTGCCACTCCCACACCTCCACATAATAACGGCACAGCCAGTAGCTGTTCTGCCACCAGTAATGGTGACGGTAGCAGTCGCGCTTCGCCAGATTCATTCGAAGAGAAGACATCAACGACAACATCAAGATCGTCTACACAAAGTGCCACTCCCACAAATGGCATACACACCACAATGTGTAGTACAAGTGGCAATTTGAGTGTTATACGTTCGGTGAAAGAGGAACGCATATTGGCATCGCCAATGAAAACGTTAGCTTATCAGCATCATCAGCAACAAGAGCCGCACCAATCCAAAGGACATACACAGTCTCAACATCACGTAACAGTGTTAGTGACGCCGTCACGCATTAAGTCTGAACCGCAACCGCCGCCACCGTCATCTTCATCGTCGTTATCAACAACATCCACAACGACGATACTATTTTCGCAACAGCAGCAGCACTCACAGCCCTTTGGAACAGCGTCAACGACAACCACACCAACGCTGCATATTGCCAATTCGCCCTCGCAGCAGTCTCCAGTAACAGCAGCAAGTGCCACTGCATCATCCCATGCATCATTGCCGTTGTCACTGCCGCCAATCGTACAAACACATCATCTGCATCAACAACTAACACAGCCACAAATGCGTAAACAAAGTCCGCCAACGCCATCGGAACTTCAAACGCAACAACTACTCAGTCAATCGATGCAGCACTTAACGCAGCAACAACAACTGCATCTCCTGCAGCAAGCGGCGGCTATGTCTCGTCCGACTCAAATTTCGCCAAATGCAATAATGTCACCAGCATCATCGCGCCACTCAGCGCAATCTCCACACCATCATCTATTACAACAACAACAACAGCAGCAATATATACGCATAAAAAAAGAACCAGCGAGTGCAACGCATTTATTAAATCACCCCGCCAATCTCATAGGAAACGGTAATCAAAATGCTGCACAACGTCACCTATCACCACACCATCATCAGCAACAACAACAGCATCATCAACAGCATCACCAGCAGCATCACCAGCAGCAACAGGTGCCACCATCTCCGGCACCACAGCTGCCACCGCAGGCACTCGGCAATATGGCGCAGGGACTTATGCATCCAACTTCATTACAATCGCTAAAACATCCAAATCGCGATGCGGCGATACTATTTCGCGTCAAGTCGGAAGCAGCAGCGTCAAATTTGCCACAGTTGATACAACCCAGTTCAGCAGCAGCTGCCGCAGTAGCGGCGCAACGCATGGTCTGGGTATCGAACGCGCGCATTAATGGCGTCAAACCAGAAGTGATCGGTGGCCCATTGGGCAATCTGACGCGCCCCTCTAGCGGTCTAGGGGGTTGTAACAGCGCAGGTGGTGCCGGACAATCGCCGTCACCACATCATTCATCATCGTCATCGGCATCATCGCAACTATCGCCGCAAACACCCTCACAGACTCCACCACGTGGAACGCCGACAGTGATTATGGGTGAAAGTTGTGGTGTACGCACAATGGTCTGGGGTTATGAGCCCCCACTCCCGTCTGCGGGCGGTAGTAATGGTGGCGGTGGTAGTACGCAACAGTCGCCGTCTTCACATCAGCAACAACAACAACATCAGCAGCTACAACAGCAGCAACAACAAACTGTGCCGATGTCGCATCATTCATCACATTCATCATTGCAATCGGCGTCATCACCATCGGCCGGTTCGATAACTCCAACGCATACACCAGGTCCATCGCTGCAGAACAATGAGGAGGCCGCACAGCTTTTACTCTCTCTGGGCCAGACACGCATACAGGAAATGCGTCCACGTCCGCATCAATTTCGAACACCGCATGCGCTCAATATGGAGCGTCTGTGGGCCGGTGATTATTCCCAACTACCACCTGGACAGCTGCAGGCGCTCAATCTTAGTGCACAACAACAATGGGGCAATTCGAATTCAACGGGCATCCACCGACCGCTGGATGCTCCACACGAGCCAACCGACGAAGATGACCAGCCATTGGTGTGCATGATATGCGAGGATAAGGCAACTGGCTTGCATTACGGTATCATCACATGCGAAGGGTAAGTTTTGATAGCTGTGCAGAATAATTGAGTTCGATTATCAATATATTTTCTTTCAATATGAACAGCTGTAAAGGCTTTTTCAAGCGGACAGTCCAGAATCGACGTGTTTACACATGCGTTGCAGATGGCACGTGCGAAATCACCAAAGCTCAGCGTAACCGTTGTCAGTATTGTCGTTTTAAGAAATGCATTGAACAAGGGATGGTGCTCCAGGGTCAGTTCTAAGCACTTATTCTTCTCTATGTTCACTAATCTCCTTCTCCCTGTCTCTAATCTAGCTGTACGGGAAGATCGCATGCCTGGCGGACGAAATAGCGGCGCTGTTTATAATCTCTATAAGGTCAAATATAAAAAACATAAAAAATCAAACCAAAAACATCAACAACAGCAGCAGCAACAACAAATGCATTCACCGCTGCACAATGTACAGCAGCAACATCACCAGCAACAGCAACAGCCACAACAACAGCAACATCATCAGACGCAATTATCGCCACATCATTTACTATCGCCACAACAACATCTTCAACAACAGCATCAGCAACTAGCTGCAGCAGTTGCTGCAGCTGCCGCAGCACAACATCATCAACAACAAAATAAATTATTAAATGCCCAACCAGCTGGAATGAGTCAAAATGAAATGAAACCAATATTCTTAGGTTCCGCATTGAAAGCAGAACATTTACAACAACAGCAACAAACACAACAGCAACAACAACAGCAGCATCAGCAATTGCATTCGCCGCATCATCAATCAACACAGCAACAGCTATTATCACCACATCATACATTGCATGGTTCACCACTTAGTGGAGTAGGAGTTACGCATTTTCATAATCCATCGACACTACCGTTGTCTCTGACATCAACAACTGCAGCTGTAGCAGCTGCTCAACAGCAACACCAGCAACAGCAGCAGCAACAACTTCAAAATCATCAACAACATGCACAGCAGCATCAGCAACAACAGCAAACGCAGGAGACTACCATCAAATTACCCTCGCATTTGGTTAACGGTACAATACTTAAGACTGCCCTCACAAATCCCAGCGAAATTGTGCATTTACGACATCGGCTCGACTCGGCCGTTAGCTCATCGAAGGATCGTCAAATCTCTTACGAGCACGCACTGGCCATGATACAAACACTGATCGACTGCGATGCCATGGAGGATATTGCCACTTTGCCACATTTCTCTGAATTTCTCGAAGATAAATCAGAAATCAGTGAAAAGCTGTGCAACATCGGTGATTCGATTGTGCACAAATTGGTCTCATGGACTAAGAAGCTGCCATTTTATTTGGAAATTCCAGTTGAGATTCATACGAAACTGTTGACTGACAAATGGCATGAGATATTAATATTGACAACAGCGGCATACCAAGCGCTGCACGGGAAAAAATCATCGTCTTCATCACCATCATCGTCATCGACAGGAGCAGCAACTACCACAAATTCGACAGCTGCAGGTGGTGGCACAGCCACGATAACTACAACAGTGAGCAGTTTTGGTACAACATCGCGCACGTCAATTATGCAATCACCGGGACCAACAGCAAAAAATCATCATCATCAACAAAATACGGAACATGCATCACCAACACTTCATCATCACCTCCAGCAGCAACATGGTAATCATCATCAGCAACAGCAATTACAGCATTGTTTGTATGCTCAGCCGTTGCATAAAGACGATCCAGAATTCGTTGCCGAAGTGAATGCACATTTGAGTACGCTTCAAACTTGCCTTACAACGCTGATGGGTCAACCAATTGCCATGGAACAACTGAAACTGGATGTCGGTCATATGGTTGATAAAATGACACAGATAACGATTATGTTCCGACGTATCAAACTCAAAATGGAGGAATACGTTTGCCTTAAAGTCTATATATTGTTAAACAAAGGTGAGTTCCCATACACAAGATATGAATGCCATCATGCTAGACTCAATTTTTTTTCCTAAGGGGTACTCCCCTAAGCGTAATTAGATCACAGTACTTATTGCACCTAGTACACTTCTGAAGTTTTTTATCTCCTTTGAAAACTACACGCGCAGGTCATTAGAAACGAATTGTATTCGATAAATTCAAATAAATGACTGATTTTTTCTCAGCAAAGTGGAATGTTTTGTCATAATATGCTATTTTAATTTCAGTAAAAGCGAAAACCATTTAAATTCTTAACCTATTCATTTGTATTCAATTCCACATGGTCACATCGTGATAGTTCAGGCGAAGGTCAATGACACAAATCCATTTTTTTATCAAAAATTCTAAAATTTTCTGATCTTCAACTTCAACAAACCTTTCTTGTACTTCAGTTAATATTGTATAAATTGTACAGTAAGGTGAATTTAAGTCTTCTTATTTCTCATACTTTTTCCACCAACTCAGCACGATTTGATGCGTCTGGTCGTCCAGGTCTTGGATCATCATTTAAATCATCACTGTCACTTTTAATTCATGTAAACTACGTGTAAACTTGAACAAGAGTAAAAGAATCATCGCCATAAACTGTTTTTAACAATTTGTAAGTCTGAGCAAACTTTTTACCGAGTTGAAAAAAAAATCAATATTTGCTTTTTGTTCCACTATGTTTTTACGACATAAACACAAAAACTGCTGTTATTAAGACGTCCGTAATTTTGTAACCTACATCTTAGAATAAGCCAAATTATGACATGTGGGATACTTTTTGCACAATGTATTCTCTATACGCGGTGTGTCCCAAAAATAACCGAACTTTATATTTAAATCATGCAACACGTAGCGCCATCTATTGGTGGTATTAAAAACATAGATTCATTCTCTTTCAAACGCAGCGAACTTCATGTAAATCGGATGACAAATGTTAAAGTTACAGCCATTTCAATAAAAGAAAAAGTGTGCTAATGGTACAAAAACGAAATGGAAACAAAGAGCAAACTTGATATAAAATTCGCTGAGACATACGAATTGATGAATAAAGTTTTTGGTGATGAATGTATGAATCGTACTCAAGTTTATACGTGGTTTACACGATTTAAAAATGGATTTTGAGAATTTAAATGACGACCCAAGGCCCGGTCGTCCAGAATAATCAGGCTTAATTGGTGGAGAAAGTCCGTCAAATCATTAGTATCGAAGCAAATTTTACTACGAGAATGTTAGCAGAGGAATTAAATACGAGCAAGAATACTATTTGGAGAATTTTAACTGAAGATTTGAGTAAAAGAAAGGTCTGTGAGCGTTTTGTTCCACATGAATTAACAGACGACCAAAAAATTGAACGAATTTTTGACGGAAAAGGGAATTTCTCTCATCGACCATCCTCCGTATTCGCCTGATCTATCACCGTGTGACTATTTTCTATTTCCAAAACTCAAAACCTAGATGAAAGGAGCATTTTATGATGATATCCCAACCAACCAGCCGTAACCAAGTTACTGAAGTTCTTTTATTGAAATGGATGTAACTTTAACATCTGTAATCCGATTTGCATGAAGTTAGCTGCGTTTGAAAGATGATGAATCTATGTTTTTAATACTGCAAATACCACCAATAGATGGCGCTACATGTTGTATGATTTAAATATAAAGTTCGGTTATTTTTGGGACACACCGTCTATATCGCGAAAGAAAAATAAAATGATTTAAGCGGGAAAATGTACACAATATTTATCCAAGATTTCTTCACAATATAAAAGTATTGAGCAGGACAGTTACACATCCTCAAATCAAGTCTTGTTCTACGATAATACAGCCTATATTGTGTGGCGATAAGATTGCAGTGGAAAACTCCATCTTTTACGGCAAAATTTACCCAAATATTTCAATCAAAAGATATCCTTCCTATCTTTGGATCACTTGTAATAATTGTTATCTATATATATTTTTAGCAGAAGTGGAACTGGAAAGCATACAAGAACGTTATATACAAGTGTTGCGTACATATTTACAAAATTCATCACCGCAAAATCCGCAGGCTCGTTTAAGTGAGCTCTTGTCGCATATACCTGAGGTAAGCCCACACGCTTGATTATCTCCTATTTCATTTAATCACAAAATTTTTATTCACCAACAATGACCCACAGATACAAGCTGCCGCTAGTCTATTGCTCGAAAGTAAAATGTTTTACGTTCCATTCGTTCTTAACTCAGCCAGCATAAGGTAGCAAATGCTTGAACGTGGACTTTTACCGATCGATGATGATCCTCCCACAGAGTTGATGCAACAATTTGATAAACAACAACAGACAACGTCTAAGGCAATTAAATCAATGAATCTAGCAGCAAACACCAATGCTGAGGATTGTGATGATATTGGCGTTAGTCCTGGTGTTAGAATGTGTCTCGATGACATTCTAAATGATGATACAGTGTTAGAGCTACCAAAAATCAAAATTGAAATTGGAGAACAAGAAGAAGAAAATGGCAATGAGAAATTAGTCGCGCGTCTAATTCAGCCAACATCAATATTGAAGACTTCATTGTTGACTGGTGCAGCAGCAACATTGGCGACGTTAACAGCGGCCGCCGAACAAATCACACATTTTTCTTGCATCGATGCGCCAGCAACAAATCCAACAGAAACAATAACTACCATAATAAATAATACAACAACAGCAGCGAGCACTGCCACATTGATAAACAACAATTCTAATCAAATTGCAGCCGGAGCAACAACAACAACAAATTATACAACGGATGAGAGTAAAAGACTTGCACAGCAACAACAGCAAAACCATCAACAGCAGCAACATCAAAAACAAAAATACACATCAATTTTACAAAAAGCTTTATTAGCACATCGTCCAAAAGCAACAACAGCGACAACAGGTGCCGCTGTAATGCCAACCCCGTCACATATTCTAAAAACGGCGGTGACTTTGGCGAGCTTAAGTCAGATAACAACAGCAAGAGAGCAACAACAGCAACAACAACAACAACAATCAATTAACAGCAACAAAATAAAACTGCCAATAAAAAAGATCTTGAAATTTTCTCAAGCAACAAAAGCAACAGAAAATATGTTGCCAACAACAATAACAAATACTGCCAATTGTACAACAACAATAACAACTGCGACTGTAAAAGCAAAGCAAAAGCAAAATATTTATAATAAGCACCAACAACAATTTTTAGCTATCAACAGCAATAGCATTAATTATAATAAGAATAATCATAAAACATTGATAGCAACAGTAGACATTGTTAACAACAATAATAATAAACAGAAAAACACAACAACAGCAACATTCATAAATGGGAACAGCAGCAGTAATTGTAGCAATAGCAGAGATGGTTGCAACATCAGTAGCAGTAGCTATTGCCAAGCGATTGCAACAAATATTAAAACGGCAACTGCAACAACGCAAACGGATGAACTTATGATGACAACAACAACAAAAACAACAAGAATACAACCAACAACAGCGACGGCATCAACATCAACGACAAACGACTGCTGTGCAATGCAACAGCAACAATGGACAACTGTGTCTTCTGCACCACAACAACAGCAACAACAAATATTAACAACAACGAGTATACATCGACAACAGCAATATCTTTACGATAATACTGCTACTGCTGCCGGCTCGATTGCTGCTGGTGATGCCGCTTTACCCAACTCGGTTACTGTTGTTGTTTTCAAAACAATGTTACCTGATGACTGAATTATTTAGTAATATAAAAAGTAAAAATGAATTCTGTTATTGTATAATTTTTTTTTTCCATTTTTCAATTTATTTGAATAAGTAGTTTTTTTTTTTTTGTGTTCTTTTTGTCGTTTTTTTAGTGTTTATAATTGAATATTTTTGCATTTTTATTTAAGTGCTTACAACAAGCTTTTCACGACACATACCCTAATGCAACAATGTGTAAATATATTTAACAGCGCCCCCAAATGCGCCAATTAACCGCCACAAAAAAAACTTAAATTTTACATTGCCGCCGTTAAAGTAAAATGAATCGAGCTGTTGTTTTTGAAAGTGGTATAAATTACTTCTTTTTTTTTTCATTATAAATATGGAGAGAAGATGTCTATATCTTACTAAAATTGGCATTAACTTATACCACTTTCAAAAATAACAGCTCAATTATTAAATTGATTACAGAAAGAAGTGAAAGCACTCGTCTAACATTTTCAAAATTTAGAATTCAATATTCCAATTTCGAATTTCAAGAATTTTTCAAATAAGTTTTGTGTTGCATTTTTTGTGTTCAATTTTTTTTTCAACTAATTCGTCTTAGACTGTCTATTAATAATAGACATGCGAAAAAGTGTTTGAAAAAAGATAAAACAATCAACAAAAATGTTGAATATTGTTCTTAAATGCTAAAAAAGCTGTTTGTATATATATATATTTTTTTGAATATATAAGTATATATATATATATATACTATTTTTTTTTTAGTAGAATTTAAGCCACATATTTTATAGCGCGTAACCTAAGGAAAGCCGAAACAAAAACAAAAAAGCATGGACTTTGAATTTTAGCTTAGTTTTGTTAGACTTAGTTGTATGATAAAAATAATAAAAAATATTAAAATATGAAACAATATATATTAATTATTACATATAAAAGAAAAAAAATTATGTATACGTATACAACTATACATAAATACATATAAATTTAGAAAATAAACTTAATTTGTCAGCAGCGAGGATATATTTTTTCCACTGTAGTAAAATCCAAAAACAAATTAAAAACAAAACCAAATCCAAAATAAAATCAAACAATTATTTGTATATTAAAACAAGAAAATAAATTAAATGCATTAATTAAAAAATAAAGAAATAAATGCAATCTTTTTGTTGAATATGTAAAATAGCATTAGTTAAGAATAACAGAAAAAAAATTTTTTTTTTAATGAAATTCAAACTAAAACTAAACTTAAAATGCTAACTGAATATAAATTTTTTCTTCTTCGCAAAAAACACACGTGCACATACAATTTTTTTCCTATTTAAATTTTACAAAAAAATTTGATGATTTTGAGAAGATATTATATAAATATATAAATATGAACATATTATAAAAATATAAATACATACCTAAATATATATTTATATACATGATTGCTAAGATTAGTGTTGAATGTACTTTTTTTTTTTTTTTTTTGTTATTTATATCTAAAATATAAATAAAATAAGTTAATTAGGTTAAGTCGAAGTGAAAAAACTGAAAATTACTTGTTGTTTGTAAACTATTTAAAATGAATTAAAATTATACAAAACTTAGTATCTATTTGTATAAACAAATAACTGAGAAATTTTTGAATATTTTTTTCAACCATTGTAACATTTAAACAAGATTTGCTGCTACACGTAAAAAACTATAACAGATAATGCAAAAAAAATAGTTACATATAAATTAAAAATTCGAAACAACTGAAAAAAATAAAACAAATTTAATAACTCAAAGTGCATAAAAAATACAAAAGAAACATAATTGTAGTGTGACTTTTTATGTTAATGTATTGTGTTCTAAAATAAATACATATATATATGAATAAATTAATAAATTTTTTTTTTGTGAATTTATATTTATAATCAAATTTAAAGATAAAGATAAGTAAAAAGAATTATTAGTTTTAAATATATATATGTATATATATTATGCATATATATATATACATATGTATATATACATTAAATATGTATATTAAATAATTATAACCTGCAAAAGTTCATTTAAAAAAAAAAGAACGATAAAAGAAAAACGATCTACAACACAATATGCTGCTATATAGCTTGATACATATTAATATTTAATGTATATGTGTTGATATTGTCTAAACTAGTTATATAAGGAACACGCGCAGACACCCACACACACACACACACACACACACACACACACACACACACACACACACACACACACACACACACACACACA
>JAWNPW010000525.1:0-10112 GCA_035078745.1 Diastata ussurica
GGACTGTTTACTAGTTGACAGCATGTACTTTGTTTTGTCCTCATTCACCGCAAGACCTAGTCGACGTGACTCCCTTTTTTTCTTTACAATAAACAAATTTTACAGCTCAAAATTGAAATCTCATGCGTTTTTGTCTCTATATAATGAATTTTTCCAAACAATTTTCAGTAACGCATATTAATAACACTGTGCGCCGAAAAAAAGTAAAGCATTATTAGGGGATGTCCAAAAGTCAAAAAAAAAAAGTCTTTATAAAAAGTAAAACTATATTAGGGTTCAAAATGAAAATGTCGCTGCGAAGCAACATTTTTCTTGCAAATAATGCAGAATTGGTGGATGTTACATTACCCACATTGGAATAAAGTTCTTTATGAGTTGACATACTTCGAACCTTTGTAGAGATGAGGAGTAACGTACCGAGTAATGTGATTGAAACCCTAAATGTTTTGGAATGCTTTGTTGAGGAAGAAAAATTTAAGAGTGTTATCAAACTAAAATACCAGATTATTTTAAATAAAAGTTGAAAAAAATATCATAATTTTTATATAATGAAGTGATTTTCTAGTCCCGTGTGAATTCATTATAGGGAAGTTTGACTGTATATATTAATAGGCTCTTTTCTCAGTGTTGCTTAACTCTCTTCAGGTGACAAATATTTGATTAAAATAATATTAATAACATTTATTGACATTGTATGATTTATAGCAACAAAAATGTTATTAATAACAGATTAGTTTACAGTGCGACCAACAATTTTTATAATTCGATTTCACTAAGCACTTAATTGAGGTCTATGCCAACTTTGATTTGATTATCTAGTAGACAGATGGTTGAACAGATGGACGTACATGGCGAGATCAATTTCTCTTTCGATACTGATCAAAAGTATATATACTTAATATGGTCTTTAGTCACTCCTTCTGGGTGTTGCAAATGAATGCAGTAACCCTCGGACAAGTGTATAAAAACCAGCACAGTCAGCTGGTGAAACACTGTCAGATCTAGGAGAATATTGGAAACCACTGAATTATGAAGGTCTTGAAAGTTAAAACTGCTAAATATAGAAACTTTCGATGGATGTCGCACTATAGTGCTAAGGTGACAATAATTATTTGAACTCATTCAATTTTGTCTGAAACTCATAATTTTCTATAATGGACTTTTTTGACTATCATCGCTGATGCGTGTTTCGATGATATTTCGAAGATTTCCCATATTCGCCACTTCTGACACTATATGACTCAACTAGTTCAATATAAATAACATTTTAATGGGATGGGTAGGAGACGTTTCCAATTCTATATAAATTCGAAAAACAATAAGATTTAATGAAACCAATAAAAATAAAAAAGTACCGAAATCCAACGTAGGCAGCTCAGAATCGATTTTGAATTGAGTGCCGCTTTAAGTGAGACTGGAGCTTATGAATCACATATTTTTATATTTTATAATAGATTCCGAATAATATAACACAACCTAGCAATATCCTGAAAATTTAGCCGGTATGTAGAATATATTTACATTGATTAATCCATAGACTCATTACCACCATTTACAATTTATGTATATTAGTTATGATGCAAGTCATCATTGAGAAGGCATATTCGCATTTATCCTGTTGTACGGTGTCAAGTTTTTCTTTACAGCTGATAAGCGTCTTTTCACCCAAATCATTCATTTCTTTGTGTAATTTCGCTTTTGCCATATCGATTTTACCATTTTCATCCAAATACTCCATCCGCTCAGTTAGACAATGGATATAACATTTAAATTTTGGAACAACATTTTCAAAATTGTTGTCCTTGAAGAGCATTCCGAATTCTTCATCGGTTACTTGATGCTCCAATTTACATTGTGTATTAACCGTATCAAATTCCTCGTCCGGCTTTTGTCCCTTGGGTATGAAAAAAATATATATATTAAATTATTTGATATGATAGTAGTATTTGAAAAGTTTCAACAGCTTACTGCGACAGTGATGACTGCAACAGTCAAGCATATGGCGAACACTGAAACTCGATACATTGTTGCGAAAAAAAAAAATTTATTAATTTATGCGAACTCGTTTATGAAGGTGTACTATTTATATGTGTGAATTTTGTCATGTTAAATATTTTCAATCAAATTGTTTGCAAAACTAAGTAAAAATCTGATTATTGATTATGAACTATTTTGTTTATACAATCTTTAAATAATTATAGAGCGGAAGTTGAACGGAAAAAGTACCTAAGATTTTAACCTTGAATTTTTAACACATTGAAATCAAACAAATAATTTCGAGAAATAATTCAACCATTGATTTTTTTGAATTATTTGTGAAACATTTTCCTTTGTGATTATAACAATATCCCATTTCGAATCCTTATCTTTGTTGCAGCATACTTTAAAATTGGTCTAGGGTCTTTGTGACAGAGCTTTATAAAGCTCAAAACAGCTTGTCTTGTTAGTGGTCAGTTCCATGTGTAGATGGAAACGGAGTTTAGGGTCAATTGTTACACCAAAGTCAGCAAAAGAGAATACCCTGTCAAGAATGTGTTCATTGACGCAACAGACAGTTGCCGTTCAACTCTTTCAATAGTGTCTTATATAAGTTCTCGCCAGTAGTTTATTCAACTAAATAGTTCAATATGGCTTTTATCAGAGAGCATAATCCAATATTATTGAAAAATATTTGCATTATTGCACTTCATAATAATATGAGATTTTGTATTGATCCGTTGTGTGAAAATGAAAATGCAAAATTCTATTTGGCTAAAAAAGCTCAAGCTGATATAAGGCGATCGAAAATTTATTCTCAATAGAGTTACATGCGCCTTACAATTGGTTCATACATCATGTTGAACAACAGCAACGGCAACAAGCAACCGGTGCTGTCTAGACTTATACCTGCATGTACACTGAACCAAAAA
The DNA here is from genome assembly GCA_035078745.1 of Diastata ussurica. Lineage (NCBI taxonomy): Eukaryota > Metazoa > Arthropoda > Insecta > Diptera > Diastatidae > Diastata > Diastata ussurica. Next base: position 2,910 of record JAWNPW010000525.1, read on the forward strand.
AGTAGATAGTATCAATGGAAAAATACATTAACCCAATGAATAAATCATAAAATATTGTCCAAACATTGCGTTCATTGATTCAATGTATCTTCATTCATACATTTAAGAATCGTTCATAGCTTAATGAATAGTTTCATTGGGGCAATGAATGCATTCATTAAATTTTTTTACGAAAAATTTTAATTTAAAAAATTTTGCGTATAAGATCAGTTGGAATAAATCAATGATAGTTTTTCATTTTAGAGAGAATAATTGAAAACAATATATTAGCGTAAAACATTCTTACCCATGACCGTCGTTGAACTCTTACAACCATGCTATCGTACGAAAAAGTGAATATCATGCATTCATTATAAGCACATGTCGAAAAAGTTGTTGAGAGTTTTTAGAATTGTGAAACTTCCAACTCATACGAATATACCGAGCTGCTTTGCACGAATTATGACTATATATTAAATTAAAAGTATGTATTGTACATTCGATATATAGCTGTATGAACCTATTCTTAAATTTCCAAAAAAAAAAATAAAATCATAATGTTATATATTGGATTTATGTATTGTACACTGAATATATGAATGCGTTCATACAATCTCAATGAAAAAAGTTTTTTGAATGCTTTTTCATAGAATTGGTCATAAAATTACAAAATTTAAAGAATTTGTACATTGGGCCAATGGATAATTCATAAAATTTAATGAATTCAGGTGTATGAACGCGATTCATTGGCATTATGAACACTTTTTTGTTCAGTGTATATATATTACCAATATACGATATAGAAGATATCTGTGTCAAAAGCCGAGGTCTGCCCGTCTACTGTTAAGATATTGTTTATTTTTAACGTATACTTATGATGATCTAAATAGTGAATTAAGCTGGCAAATATAATGCAACTGAAATATTTATTCATTTATTCATCGATGATGAGATTTGAGTCTCAAAACTAAATTATAATATTTAACTTTCATCAATGGCTTAATTGAAAAATTATAGTGTAATTTAATAATGTTTGTTCAACTGAATTTCATCACCAAACAATTTGTTGATGTAAAATAAATAAAAACAAATTTCTAATTAAACATTCCAACTTAACTCATGCATATTAAGCTCTTTATAAATATATTTCGGCGCAATATTTAATCGAACGAAGAGTGTAATAAATAAATAATGAAACAAAATAGATCAAATTGAACAATTATAAAATAAATTTCATTCATTCAAAACGTACGTTTGAATATATTCACACTCAAAATGATTAGTAATAATTAGAGACCATGAGCATGACGATCAGTTGAGAGACCGTATAAAGTTCAATATACCAAGCACTTTGGTTCGCTATAAAAAGGTTTTCACAACAACAGTTCATTTCAGAGTATGTTTTTAAGCCCGAGCAATTATTCACAAAATTGGACAACAAAATAATGAAAAAATTCATAATTTTTACCTTAATGATAACAGCTCTCGTTTCTGCGGTTCACGTAAGCTATTCCAAAAACACTGACTAAATTTAACTTTTTATTACTAATTTTTAATATAATTACTTTTATATCAATTTGTTTATGGATAGTGCGATGTGGAAAAAGATTGCATGTTAATACACAATGTAACTAAACCAGAACTGGAAGTAAATCCTCAAACTCATATGGAAAAAATCGACATGAAATACAAATGTTATGCGGACTGCATTTTAAAAAAAATGAATTATTTGGATACGACAGGGAAATTTGATTTGAATCAAGTTCTAACAATGCAGAAATTGAGTGAACATGAAGCAAACTCATTGAAGACTTGTAAAATGGAATACGATACGATAGAAGAACCATGCGAATATGCATATCGGTTAATGCTCTGTTTTTTTGAAGAACGAAATGGCTAGGAAATAAATGTATGAATATGATTGTTAACTATCGATTGTAGAAAAAATTAATCGGAATTAAAAAATAGAGGGTAGTTCATAAAAAAAAATATTTTTTTTTTTTAATTCAAATGTTTAATAAAAAATTTGCGGTGATAAGTAGGCGAATGAGTCTCAAATTAGGCAAAATCCAATATTCTAGTTCTATATCCTTTGCATCATTGGTCATTGCCAGATATGCCAGTATAATTATGACAATAACTTAGAAACATAATTTCCAAAAAAGACACTTGAACATAATTAAATGAGTTTGCGAAGCTTAATTGAAAATGATGATGTGAAGGAAGTTAGCTTTTCATTTAGTATTAACCGCTCTACTTTTCGGGGTAGATGCAAATTATTTTCCATTATTCTGCAAGAATAGACTTTTTTGACGTAAACGATCTTCTTTTACTTGTGGAATTGTCAATTAACGACAGAATTCAGCATGGTTCGTTGATGGCTTTATTGTGTTTAAGGACTTCAGAGTTGTAAAGATTTTACCGATCAACAACCGAAAAACAAATTTATAACACGATAGCCCCCCTAGTTTACATTGTCTATCTCACTATCCAGCTCTGGCTTTCTCTCTCTCTCTCTCTCTCTCTCGCTCAAAGAAGGAAACGATCTAAAAGATGATATATGTAACAAAACAAATTGTAATATTAAACGTAATTTTATTACGCATTTTTATACCCTCCACCGAAGCTATATTGGGTTTATGCGCAGGAGTGACCGGAGACCCCATAAAGTATATATATTCTTGATCAGCATCGACATAGAAATTGATCTGGCCGTGTTCGTTCGTCCGACCGTAAGCTAAAACTATAGAGCAGTTGAAATAATCGAACCAAATTTGGTCGACAGACTCTGCACGTGTGCAAGTTTAAATAATTTTTGGATCGCTCCATTTTTACTTCCAGTACACCGATCTCTTTCTAAAAACACTAATCAAGAATATAATTATTAATATCAAAATCTTGGTGCTTTGCTCCCACTTTTCACCATTTTAATCGAATCTTTGACGTTTCAAAAGAGTTGAGCAACGAACTAATGACAAAAATTTGGCAACCAGACAAGTTGAATTTAAAGTTTATCGTCCAGATGCAAATATAGAAGGTGAAGGATACTAAGTAGTCGGTCCTAACCTACTAAACATTTTTTATGGTTTGAATTATAATTATTATATCTTTTTAAATAATTCATATAATAAGTATATAATTTATTTAATTTAAAAGATAAGCACTGTAAATTTTCAGACATAAAACAAAGCACATTCGATAAACAATATAAATTCTATAAATGTAGCGTGACTATAATTTTATTTATGTCAAGCTTTTTTGGAACTATAAAATGGTTTCCCACGCAAAAGCCCGAAATATAGTTATTTTTGAAGCGGGACTCATAGACATTTTATTATCTGAGATGATTAAATTCATACTGATGGCAGTATGTGCGGCAACGCTGGCCTCATTGGATAGCGTGAATGTAATCATATTTTGAAACAAATATTTTTATTTATGACTTATGTACATTTTTTCCATATTTGTTTTCTTTCCAAAAGTGTGGAAGAGTCGAAGACTGCATGGGAATGCACAATGTCACTCAAGCAGAATTGGATGCAATTCCAAAAAGTGACGATTTCCAAATAGAAAAACTTGATAGAAAATTCAAATGTTATACAAGCTGCCTTTTCGATTTTTCGAACCTCGAACTTGAATTCACCGAAGGTAAAGCAACTGAACGTGAAAAGGAACTATTGAAGGCGTGCTTAGATGCCAACGATGGGGAGGAGGATGTATGTGAATATGCTATAAAAATGTTTGTCTGCTTAAAAGGTTAAAGTCTCTAAAAATAACTAAAAGACAATCAACATACCCATATAAACTATAAAAAAAATCCATAACAAATTCGAGAACATGTTTGTTCAATTATGGAGAAACGTTCATGAAAATATTGAATTATAGATACAAAATAAAAACTGGAGAACCATTAAAAAGACATAACCATAAATTTTTTGGACATGTAAACATTAATAAGTTGTTTAATAGAAAAAAGCAAACAATACCAGTCATTTGCGGAGTGCTGACACCAAGAAGTTTTCTTCATTCGTTGATAGCGCGACTTCAATGTCTCCTTTTTTGCAGTTAACTATTGCTTCTGCGAACAAAAGTTCTCGATTTCACCCACCTCCAAGGGACTTCGAATACGTTCCATTTCTCTTACATATTCTTCCACAGACAGCTCTTGATATGGATCCGTCAATTTTTCACACAATCAGGCGCACTTTCAGTAGCTAATAATAAAGATTCGTCATTACATTTTAAATTTAAAATTTTTGTTAAAACGGTTCATTCATTCCTACATTTCACGACGAACCTTTTCTCTATATTGTATCTTAGCAGTTCGAAATTTGTGGCTTGAGCAGCCCATTCGAGTTTAAGAAAATGTTTGAAAGCCTTATGTCCACTGTTGTTCCATCATATCTCCAAAGCATGTAAAATATCATAATCCTCTCTGTGTACCCTGGATGACAAGTTTTGATAAGCCAAGAAAAGAAAAGACTGTAGATTGAAAGTTACTTCCATCAATCTTGATTCAGTTTAAGAAAGGAATTTCAAGGTTGAATACACTGTGCTGTGATTTTTTGTGTAAGTTCTTCAACCAAACTCTTCTCAATTGAAAGTGTATGCACAGTGAAAGTTCCCATAACGGTTAGCTTCCATAACCGGATAACTCCCAGAACTGAATGAATTTCATCGATGAGGAAAATATTTTTCATGCAATGGAAACTCTTAAAGCGAACTTCTCCCATAACCGAACGCAAACACTGCGATGGCGGGTTTCAAGATTCCATAATTGGTTTAGCGCTACAACGTGACAATTTTTCCAGAAACAAAGAAAATCCACAGTTTTTGTATTGCTTATTCTGTACAGAACAAATATTTAAAAAGTGGAATCCCATAAAAAAAAAAATACAAAACAAAAAAAATCGCATAATTTCAAAATCTTGTTAAAAAAATCCGCAAAAGAATCCTATGGAAAACGCTTAAAAAAAATGGCATATATATAATTTCAATTAAGAAAATTTAGTTCGAGGACCTAACCAGATCTCGGCTCTGATTACAGTGACATTGTTTAAAACTGAAAGATAGAAGAGTTTTTTTTTTTATGTACAATAAAACTTGTCACAAACTTTACAATTGTATTGTCAAACATTGTATATTAAATTCATCTTTGTCATGCCATTTTGAAATTGTAATTATATATATGTATATAAATATTTTTTTTTGTCCTTATATAATTTAATTTAAAAGATAAAAGCTGTATATTTTCAAACATAGAACAAAACCTATATTATAGCAATATTGTCATCCGCTTGCACCGAAGCTTCTAAAGTTTCTAAACCATTCACATTCAGAGCATCGGACGGAAAGTTATAAAAGTATCTGCCGCTTAAATAAATTTGCATGGCAAAATTATGAATATAAACCAAATATCATTTATATGCTGTGCCAGTGGGCATTACTCGATCTTGACCAGCTGTATCTGGTGGTTGAATTTATGATTAATACGAAATTTAGGTATTCTAGCTTTCATAGTACTTGATATATATGAGATTAGATATTCATCTTTTGAAATGACAAATTTTCGATTCAAATGGTGAAAAGTGGGCAAATCAAGCCTAGCTTTTCATCCAGTATTTACATCGTTGATTGGCATATCTCATGAGAAAATATTGTATTTTGTATGATTTTCATCTATTTATAGCCATAGAAGTAGTTTTAAAAACAGCGCGGCCTACTGGAGGTACCTGAAATTTTCCGATCCACTAATTTTGGCCGAATCGCTGATCTGAGTATATAAACTTTAAAGAGTCACCGGCCACTCCTTCTTGGTGTTACAAACAGATACACAAACTTAATGTACCATTGGTGAAACGTATACTATTCATATTACTAACTAAATTTTAGAACGATATCTCAAAAACTGGACGAGTAGTTTTGATTGTAAGAGACAGACACCCAGCCAGTTTTGATTGGAAAGTGATGCAAATCAAAATAAATGTATTCACTTGTAAATGCATTGTTGTTACATGACTTACACCGAAATGGATAAACCATTACATTTGAGTTTTTTTTTATATCTCTATTTATCCCAAAGATATCGAGCAATTCGTGTGATTCAAAACACTACCCAACATTTTTCCAAATATTCTCATAGCACGACATTTGATACATCGATCTCATGTAAAAATTTACGATGAATCCAAATAGAATAGTCGCCTACTAGAAATAGAACGGTTTTCGAGATATTTTGCAATTTCAGTTTTTTGTGCTTTCAAAGCAGCATTTTCGAACTCAGTTGCTCGATCTTGAAATTTTTTAAATCTCTTATAACATTCATTTTCGGAATGAATCAGAAAGATAATACGCTGCAAAACCAGGGGGTTATTTTATATTTGGTTAAACAAATATAACCAAAGGTAAAGTAAATGCCCAAAGATCATGAAAATATGCATCAAAATTAAACATTGTTGAATTTCTGGATCGATTTTTCAATTTTGATTTTCGTAGATAGAAATTTCATTTTTTATAGGATAGGTTAGAGTGGCGGCAAATAGCCTCACATAGACCAAACATGGTCCATAGTGATACCAAGGCGTCCCGGTCGTCAGTAGGGAAGATAGTTGTTGTTGGAGCGCAGGATGCCTTCCAATTTTGCGTGTGAAGGCGTCGGTTTTAAGAAATAATGCCATACGGCTTTATTTCTCAATTTCTGGAGAAGAAAAGCCATATGGCTTTATTGCCTATGGCTTTATCGCACGGTGCCCACTTGGACTCGTAGGAAAAGAAATAGATAAGTTTTTAGATTTTGAAAAACTGGACAGAAAGTTAAAATGTTCAATTCAAGTTGTCTTTCCGATGTTCCAAGAATTCAAAGCAAATAGGCTGAAGATAAGCCGAACGATATGAAAGCAGAACTCAAAGTTGGCGTCAAGATCAACAAAGGTGTGAGGAAGATCCATGTGATTGCGCTATCAAAATGTTAATCTGCTTGAAAGCTTCAAATACTACAAACAAAACGAATAGAATATATGTTAATTCTACAATCGCTATATAAGTATACACCACATAAATTACACAAATTGACTTTTATTGCATTTGAAAGAAAACGCACCTGAAATGTGAAAAGTTCATGTTTACTTCATGAGTGAAAAAAAAAATGGAGTCTGAACTCACTTACGGATCATAGCGCATTTTGCCATTAAGTCAATATTGTCTTTACCATATTTCCATTCAAAG
>JAWNPW010000527.1:0-15596 GCA_035078745.1 Diastata ussurica
TTTTCACTGAAATGCGTAGGTGCATGGTTCAGCATACGATTACACAGCCAATCATGCTGTCAAAACGACGCCATGATTGACGTGAAATTAAAAAATTTGGATTTTTCGTCAAGCATCGTATATGTGACGCATACACGCATACTTTCACTAATATACACATACATGCTGTTCATGCATTTTGACCGTGTCGTGCCCGCTTTACTGTCAACTTTAACGCTGGCAACCCATGTCTACATTAAAGGTTATCACTGTACCTTCCATTTGGTATATAAATCAGTAAAATAGCACGGGCGCCTCGACAATTATCCGCGTTTTTATGTTATAATGCGGCTGCAGAAAGTTACAGCAATAATTGACGCAACCAAAGTTTGTTATTTTTTAAACCATTCTCTTTCGATTGGCATATGGTTTTTCAAGATAACACGATGACGAAAAAAATCTAAGCCAAAATGCACTTTATGCGCTTATTAACAGTACATGCGACCAAATTTTGACTACCAACTCTATCGTAGTTTACTAATATATAAATTATCTTTCATTTACGATCAGTTTTATCCAAATAACAGATGGGTCCAGAAATGAGCAGTGGTATCTTAGACTAAGACCGCGTGAGAGCTTTTTGAAAAGTTGAAAAAGTTTTTTGTTCAAGTTTCTCAAAACAAAAAAGATTTTTGCTAAAGTTTTCGACTCTTTTCTTCTTTTTTAATGCGAAAGTTCGCGTCGCTGATGCTGTACATATAAATGTAAAAAATTTGTTAATATTTAAAAAAAAGTTGCAAGGAATTGTGCATTTTAAATAAGTTTAAAAGAAGAAGTTTAAGGTAAATATAATTTTCAACAAAGTGCCCATAAAACATTATTAACACTATCGTGTAATGTAATCCATTTTAAAAAAACAAAAAAGCACTTTATCAGCTGACTTCTGTAGTGATTCTGAAACTGCTCAAGCGCATATATTTTTTTTAACTAACTTTTGTCTTACTAAAAAAATCAAGTGTGTTTTCTTCTAACAAAAATGATTCTTGGAACTAACAAATTGTGCTAAAATTTACCTTATAATATCCACGATTGGAATCTTAATTTGTAAGTTGTTCGCCTGTAAACTAGAGTCAAAATCCACCTGACCAACAAAATTTATTTGTGTCGATATTTTCTGCAATCGTGTTAAGCTGCAATAGTTATTTTGAAGATATGTCATCTGCATATTATTAATGGGACCCTTAAAAAAATAATATACTATTTATGAACTGAATTCAATAATTGTATTATTTTGCAAACTGACCTTAAAATCGAGTAATCCATTGAAATTACCATTCGTTAATTCAATATTTTGCTGTTTCAACTCCACATTTTCATTTACCAGCCAAACACAATCTAGTGTTCGATTTAAATCGTGCTGATTTAATGTTTTATAATGTGGCCTATTGTCGAAACATACGCTTTCCAAATGCAGGCTATCAAAACCATAACCACCTATATAATGTGCAAGTGTACTCAGCTCGTTGCCATTTACGATGGTTGTATTTTGAACATCGCCATCATCAACATTTAGCTGATCCTTAACAAATATTTCAAGCACATCTAAAATTTGCATCTGCGTAGTGCTGCGATAGAGTATATCTTCGGGTATATGTAAACTGTTAACCATGTCCGAAACAAGTGCTTCCTGTATTTGTATGGTATCAACTATTTCGAAGCAATTAGAACTAATATTTAATATTTACAGGTTTGAATAAACATTTACTTACCGAAGATTGCTGCTGATATGTGTTCTTTGTTGTCTATAGTATATGTCCCGCTATAGATATTCTCAAGCGGATGGCCATTCAAGTTAGCGTATAGAAACAAAACTTGTTCGCTCATCACATCAGCTAAAGTCTGTGAGACTGTAAAGTTTTGTTCACCTTCGCGTTGTAACCAACAACTTCCAAAATTGGTTACTTTTACGCCATTAATATTGTCTTGGAAATTCAGGTGCGTTATGTTCGTTTTGTGTTCGAATCTATTCTCGCCAACATATTTTATATTGCCATCAAGTTGTTTGAGTTTTCCTTCTAGCTCTGCCACGGCAACATAGTTGACTGTCGAATTTAACAAAAGTTGTTTAACATAAATTGAACCATGAAATTTGCGTTTTGTTTGAAAAATTTTCAATTTATCTGGCGCATTTTGGAACTTTTTTTGATAGATATCAGCGACGGTCTGATCGAATATGTTGCCATTCGTATACAAATTTGATGCATTTATTGACCGTGTCATGAGTTTGGTAACTTGTAGTGTGCCATTCATATTTTGATCACCCATTCTAGATAAATAAGCTCTTAGTGGTTTTAGATTAAGTGTAACGTTGGTCGCTTCTAAACTCTTTGCTAGAATTTTGCCGATATAAAATGGCATTTTAATAGTTTGATTCGTTTGCTTCATTAACAAATTTTCTCCTAGTTCTTCAATGTCGCGTCCATTGAGAATTTTCACCTCACAGAAGCCTCCTTGTATTTTCAAATCATTTGAGAATTGTATTGCACCTTCAATAAGTTGTATTGCATCGATATTCGTTTGCACAAGTTTTTGCATCTCGAAGGTATTAACGAAACTGAGTTGGGAATGGTTTGCTTTCAACGGCACTACAAACTTAAGATTTACAACTTCCAACGTTTCATCAATGCGTACGCCGTTTTCCAGGACAACAGTTGCAGTAAGATTAGTGTTCGCGAGCGTAATATCATCCACGCTTACAAGCTGATCTATAGTAACATCACCCGCTATATCATAGTCTCCGAGCAACGTTATGCTGTTTGTTATCGTTTTAACTGGTGACATTGATCTTAATTGTGTTCCCACAATTTGACCCTATGGATAAGGATTTTTAGTCATTTCGGTTATTTTTCATTCACGAGTATAAATTTTTTTATATTTTAAACCGACACTAAACCTGCTCCCAAATTGATGCCAATTAAGAATATGTATAAATAACGTTCGTATTATTAATATTTTCTTCAAAAATAAAATGTGGTTTTATATAGACCTTTTAGTGTGAGACGCCAACTAAACGAATCGTTGTTGGTCGATATAAATTTTATTACTTACACTGGTTGCAATCGGTTCCAATACTTTTACATGCACAAAGTGTTTTGTACCTTCAATAATCTGCACTTCATTCGAGCATTTGAGTAAAACATTAAACTTATGTTTGTATACGTGTATGTTATTCAAACGCTCATTGATTAACAATTTTTTAGCCGTCACTGGGGCCGCAAATTGAATATCCTGTTGTACGATATAATCACTCCCGCTTATTGTTATCAATTGTGCAACGTTCTTGTCTGATATTTCATTGCTGTTAACAACAAAAGTTTCAGCTTGAAGATTTCCAATGTTCAGCGGTGCTTTCATGAATTGTAAACCTAAACTCTTCAATGTACTATTCAGTAAATAAGTCCAGTTATGACCATTTAGTTGGCCTGTGATTATCAAATTTTCGACATGTAGGTCATTAAACAACGTTGTTGACGACCTAATAGCAGGTTCTTCAAGTGGTTCGATTGTTGCATTTTTTGCATAACCGCTACTTTCGCGTACCTTGTAGTCGCCGTTGACAATAGTTTTAATCGCCTGTACATTCACAAAAATTGGCTGCTTGCTGTTAATACCATTAATATGCTGTGCATGCAGTTTTTCTCGCACCACCAGTGCATGCACATATATTTGATCGAATTCATAACTTTCAGTTTCATGAGCAACACTAAGATGTCGTGCGGGTCGTTTGTGTATTCCAGCATGTCTCCTTTCTACCACATCTAGCGCCCTTTTGGCATAACTTAAGGCTAGCCATTTTTTTCTGTTTATTTTCAAATGTGCATAGTTGAGCTTGAGTAGTATCAAACATCTTAAATGTGATAATTTTGAAAATAATTAAAAATAAGTTTTAGTAAACTTACAGTTTCGGTCAGTATAGATTTGATATTTGTATTCTTATCAAAAGTAACGGTTTCCTGTGCTTTTGCGAATTCGGATGTTGCTTTCAGTTTAAACTTTAAAAAAAGTAATGTTATTTTTTGCTAGCTTATTGATAGGTATTATACTGCTCACCTCTACGGAATTTTGCAATTTATCTACATTAATACTAGCCAACCCTTGACTTTGTTTGGTGGCCCACTTGATAATCGTTTGACGCATTGCATTTGCGTGTGCATCTTGTTTGAATATTGGTTGGAATATGTTCGTTTCGTTATCCGGCATTTGTTCGTTCGCTATGACTGCAATGAAATTATATATTTAGGAATTAAATTGAAAGCTAACATTTATCATATACCCAAATAGCTATTATCGTTTTCTTCGAAAGTACGCATGTTTACAACGCCACGTCCCAGGGCGCCCTCCGTAAACTGTACGGTTGACTCTTCGAATTTCCAATCATTCAAATTATATATTTTGATATCTTGTTTATTACAGGCGACAAGTAGCAAAAATTTTTCAGCATCTGTATTCTGCAAAAACGAAGGAGAAAAAGTTTTGAGAAAATATTACTTTCCGATGCCTTCGTTGCTCACCTGCACTGGTAAAAGGTGCTCTACAGCATACAAGGACAAACTTTGATAGGGCACAAATTGCCCTTTATCGAAAACATAAAATATCGAATCCGCTTCCAAATTTTCTATGAGATCTGGCAATCCATCGCGCTGTCGTTGCTGGCCAATTGAATTGCCAAATACCAAAAAATGATGACGTTTAATGTCATCGCGTGGTACACTGAAATATTTAACATCCACAGCGCCATTTGTTTGTATACGTTGGAATAATTGAAACGTCCGCTTTTCACGTTCATATTTATAGATCTCTGAGTGAATCAAAGTGCGTCCACTTTGATCGGCATAATTGGCCACAGCAACATAGTTTTCATAATCAATTGCAAATGGCTCCAATCTACGCGCGTTGCTACAAGGTATGAGTCCCAATTTATTGAATGATGTGCCTGACCATTTGAAGAATGGACAGTGGAGATTCGGAGTCGCTTTTGTATTTTCAAATGATTGCAGCAGCGTCAATTCATTACCACTAACGCGTAAGTACATTGCACGCATATTCGGCGCTGCAAAATATTGCACAGCGTGTATATGTTCCCCAGCAATTTCGTAAATTGGCGAACCTTCTCTCGCGTGCTCAACGGGCGCCTTGATATTATACACCAGAGCAACATAACCACGCCCAGCGTGTGTCATGCAATCCATGCGTATGGCTTTTGGTTTGGGTTTATCGAATATCACACGATAATTGCCAAGCTGTATTGTATTTCGAGTTTACTTATTATATATGTAGTATATGCATATAATTTGTAATTTCACATCGCTTCAGAAACTTACATTCATTCTATACACAGCAAAATGACGTATACCGTCTTTGCCATTATGTAATGCGGTCGCATATTTAATACCTTCAAGTTTTAGTATGCAAATGTCGATGGGAAATACTATCGGCACAGATTCGATTTTTATTAAGCCATCAAATGTATATGATGCTGGGATATTGTGAAGAATAATATGATTTACAATGCGTTGTATTGTCGATAAATTTGAAAGAAAGTGCTTCAAAGATTTTTACGTAGAAACAAAATACCAATAATAAAACCAAACAATACAAAATTTCGTACCCTTCTATAGCGTACATCGAACGAACTATGACCAACACCATCGATACACAACTTCAACTCTATATCAATTGTATAACATCACAACTTGAAGAATTGGATATGTTAGCGTCGATCTATTCTACACAGGGTGAAATGCAAATCTTCGATGCAAGCGTGATATGCGATTTAAAAGAGTTTGTCAAAACACCAACAAATGAGGCTGTAACAACAATATTGAAGGCTCACTTGGACTATACAATAACACTGAATGTATTAAATGATAATAAAAAAGCAAAACTGGATATATGCATTGAACTACCACATTTATATCCATTGCTAGAGAATGCTATTATAATCATATATAGTCCGCTGCTAACAAAAGCCAAAGCGATGCATTTCAATCAAAAAATTGACAAATACATCGAAACAATGGAAAAACAAGAAATTTATATTTTTCAAGTGATAACATGGATACAAGATCAAATTGAAACGTTCATTCAACGCGATGACAATGAATTTGAAAATCCGGGTCGCGATGAAATAACAGAACAAACGGGTGACGTAAATAAGTTTATTGATTTTGAACGCATGTGGATTTATTCGCATCACATTAAATCGAAAGTGAAACGTCAAAGTATCATTAAACAAAGTCATCAACTTGATTTGAGTGGATTTAGTAGGCCCGGTAAGCCGGGTGTTATTTGTGTGGAAGGAGAGCATGCGAGATGAGAGGGCGTTATGAATATGTCACTGTTTTTAAAATATTTAGAAGCGCACAACTCTGGTTATATGAAAAAAGAATTATTTGGTTTTTCGTAGTTTTTTTTTTTTTTATTATAATTATTGAAATTTATTTCATGTAAAAACTGTTATGAAAGTATTTTTTATTGTGCGGAGATATGAAATAAATTTAATAAGTGTTTTGGAGTTATTTCATATATAAATATTGTACGAGTCTTACATTTATCAAAAAATTGCTTTAATTCACGTTTGAAAATCTGTGCATGAGAATATTCGATATCTACATAATGTTGTTCATGAAAATTTAGATTAAAACAATTAATTTTCCAACAATTTCCAAACATCAAAATAAATATAACAAAAACACGCATTTTATTAATAAAATCAAAATTGAAATAAATATGGCTTGAAATTTTGTCACGATTTCTATAGACAGAAAGCACACTGAATATTGAATAATACATAATACAGTACATAATACAATTGGAACAAATAATTACAGTTACACTAAAATAACGGCATTTATTTTGCATAATATGAATATGTACATGTGTACACGAATTTTCTGTTCAATTTTTAGAACGAAAAAAAAGAAAAATATAGTTTGATTTTGAATTAATAAGAGAAAGAGAGACAAAAATCTAAATATAAATATATATATATAAATATATATATATATTTATACTATCAATGGTATTGCCAACATCAATTTTGTTGGTTCTTTGAATTACCCTTTGTTGTTGTACTTATTGTGTTGCGTTGTTATGCTCCCATGGGGCGCTACACGATATATCAAAGCTTCAATCAAATTTGGGTGTGAGTGAAACTAAGAGTGTATGGGTGACACAGATACGTTTTTGTTTGATCATGAGAACATGACAAAATATCTAAATTTTGGTGTGATGAAATTCAATGATTTCAGTGTGATGGTGTGTGGCGAAATGTCAATCAAATTGCCATTTTTTGTTTGCGAGTGAAGGGTAAACATGTCACGGGAGAACACAAATGCAATGAAAGACTATGATTATCAATCAACACGTACACGAAATGATTCAAGCTGTGATATATCGTGTATGTGGGCCATTAATGTTGCTAGGGAATAATAAATTTTATATAACATTCAGAAAAAAACAAATGCAACGAAAGACTGTATGATCACGGCAAAATGATCGTCGTGTTTGGCGTAACGTCAATCAATACGTACACGAAATGATTGAAGCTGTGTTGTATCGTGTGTGGGGGCCATTATGGCCAACTTACAATTGGTGATTTCTACCCAATTGGTTGCTGTTTATTATATGGCTGCCTTTGATCTTGGTTGAACAACGCCAAACCGAAGTCTGTTCGTATGCACGTCGAAAATTTTCATTTTTGAAACCATAAATCACCGGATTTACTGCAGCATTTAAGAACATTAGATAATGAGAAATATACCAAAATATTTGAAAGCTGCTGTTCACCATGTTATCGGAATTAACAAACATTTTATCGCTCAATATCACTAAAATCGTAAATGGCAAACGTAGTACAACGAAAACGATGACAACGATGAATAGTGTTTTGGCAACGCTTTTCTTGTTCACTGTAAACGGATGTTCGCGGCTCAACACACATTTTTCATACCGATCAAGCTGTTTTTTAAAGAAAAATAAATCAACTTCTGCTCAGTGGTGCACTTCACATTGTTACCTTGTAAAATATGGCCGTATAACAAATAAGCATTATCCCCAATGGCATCCACACCATAATCGTTATGAGTACATACCAATATTTTGGTAAAATTGAGGTATTTTCCTTGCAATAGGTTTCTTTGAAGTTTTTCCATTGACGAATCTATAATTTTATTAAGTTAATAATTTCACAATTTCTTTTTAGACATATGAAACTTACTTTGTAATATCGATAGAGTGCCAAAGGTAACGCAAATAATACGCCCGCTAACCATGTCAATACAATAACAATTTTCGTACCTTTCAGCGTTAATCGTGTTTCGGTGGGCAGAACGATAGCAGTTAAGCGATCATAACTGACCACAGATAAATTCAGCACAGCCGTTATAAGGAAAACGACAACTAGAAAACCTTCCATTTTACAACCAATTGAACCCAATTGATAATTTTGATAGAAATCATTCACCATAAATACTGATGGACAAATGAGTAGAGTTAGAAAATCGGCTATTGCCATATTACATATGATGAGATTCGTTGGAGTACGTAGCGATCGATTCAAAAAGATTAAACATATAATCACGTAATTACAATAGAGCCCAAAGAGTATCAGTGGTATAAATGTAAAAATTTTCAGCAACAGTTGCCATTCTGGTATTATAATCCAGATGCGATCTACTGGAAAGTCCCATTTACTGAAATCGAACTAAACAAATAATTTCAAACTTTTTATACCAATTGAAATGGTAGTTAAGTGATTTGAACTTACATCTGAGTTCGACATTTTACATACATATATTACTATTTTATTTTCGATATTTTGAGTTACATATTCTGTTCACCACGCAGTTACGGAATGAATGAAATTTTCATTCTTCATTAAGTTTTATCAGAATCTTCATGCATGTAAATTTACTCATTGACGGTTTAGACACACGCCCATACATATGTCAAAGCAATTAAATCAGTTCGTTTATTCTGTGTTCTATAAATATATGATATGCTTATCTCCATGTCATATATCAATTAGCCGCAAAGTGCTTAAAAGCATTTTTATTAGCAAGGGATAAAAGTGGGTAGGACAGACACTCTTGTTCCCCATAATTTAATTTAAAAAAAAAAAATAAGAATACATACAATATTTCAGTTTACAAATATCACGATTATATGCAGTAAAAACTTTAAATAACTATCTGTACCAAGGCATTAAAAGCATTAGCTACGTCTGGTTTTGTAACTATTATGAAGTTTGCAAAAGTAAATATGATAATCAATTATGTAGATGGATTAAATGTTTTAAGATTTCAAAGATTTACGGTTAGTCCAGTTCTTCTTCTGTACAAAATAGTGAATCCGCATCCATTTCTACCGGATCGTAATTTCTCAATTACAATACATTGGTCATCGTCAGCGAAGTAGGCGTTCATAGCAATAAGTTTTTTTCTATTACTGCTTTAATTTCGGGTATAGAACCACTTTTACCGTCATATTCCAATGGTAAAGATTCTTTTGGTATAACCTTATATAAATCGTCGAGATTTTTGCAGACATAAAACTTTTTGAAATAAAAGAAAACATAAATTTTCAAGTTTGTGTCTAATATTTCAATGCCGACAAAGGATGGAAGGAAGGCAATGATATGTTTTACTTACACGTTTTTGTAATTTTTCGCTCTTTTGGACAATTGACGCCTTTCATGAGCATCGGTGATGTCTTATTTATTTAGAAATTTCTTCTTCTTATTCTTTTATATCAATTGGAAGTTTATTAAAGCTTTTGAACCCTTTGTAAAATAAATTATTCTGCCCATGATCCGTATTATGGAAGGGTAAGAATTTCTGTCATGAACATCTCTTTTGTATGTGATATTAATACTCAGATACTCTGGCAAAATATTATTTTTATACCATTCACCAAACGTGAAAATGGTATATTAACTTTAATACGATGTATGTAACTCCTTGAGGGAAGCGTCGGAGACCCCATAAAGTATATATATTCTTGATCAGCATCGATACAGAACTATTCATGTCTATCTGTATGTCGATCTGTCTATCTATCTCTCCGTTGGTATGCAAAGTAGTCCCTTAGTTTTTTAGATATCGAGCTGATGTTTTGCATGGAGTCTTCTTTTATGTCAGTTCAGTTCGCTCGAAAGGATCGATTTAGATATAGCTGCCATACAAAAGTGTCCAAATCGGTCGAAAAAGCCTTTATATGGAAAACTTTTTTATTTATGAAGATATTTCGATGAAATTTCGGTTTTGAGTTTTTATTACCATAATATCGAAAAAAAAAAAAAATATCAAGATCGGATCAGATTTAGATATAGCTGCCATAAAAAATGACTATATCAATATCCTCACTGACTATATCAATATGCTTTCTGCTTCTTTATTCGAAACTGTACAAATATAGTTATTTCTCCAAAAGTGGTTGTCCGATTGATTTGAAACTTTCAGGATATTTTGGTATTGATATCTTTTAGATGCGTACTTCAAAATTTCGCCGGTAGGTGCCTCTCATCATCGAAATTTTGAAAAACTAGTTGTTTCTCCGAAACTAACTATCCGATTGAGCTGAAACTTTCACAATATGGTGGTATTGAAAAATTTTGAATATTTTATTGAAAATTTCGAAACTTTTTTGTAAAAAATTTTTGAAAATTGTTCAATTTTTTTTTTTTTTAATATCCAACCTTTTTTTGAAAATCTACAATTTTTCATTGAAACACTCACTGCAGGTGAATCGTATAGAAGCTTTGGTGCACACCAAAGATACTATTCTGCTACATTACTGGTTTATTTGAAGTTTAAATATCATCGCAAAAAAGAATATTCGTTGCTTAATACTGAGCCAACTTTATGCCCTTAGCATCACGTTGGTAGGGCTATCACGTCGCATTTTTAAGATAAATCTCATAGCTCTGTTTTGAAGTTTTTGGAATCTGTCAATGATAGTATCGGGAATAGTATATAGAATAGATGAGCAATAATAAAAGTGCGGTTCGGCTATCGATTTATACACAATATTTTGAAATTCTCTAGAGATACCTCTACATGATCTTTGAAAACCTATCTTTTACGCAATTTTGCTTGCTACATAATTTATATGTTGTTCTAGCTTCAATTTGCTATCAATTACACTACCCAACAATTTTTCATAAATTTTCGTAAACTCGGCATTTGATAAATTATTAAATTTCCGGCTGAATCCAAATATGGTAGTTCTATTATATGAAAGTAGAACGGTTTTCGAGATATTTTGGAAATTCAGATTTTTGAGTTTTGGAAAAAGGTTACTAAAAATCGATTTTCTTCGCCCACAGTCTTCCGATTTTTGCTTGTGTTATAGAAAATAAAATATCCTTCATGCTACAAGAAAAATTATTAAAATCGGCCTAGAAATAACAGAGTTATAGTACATCAAAGTTCAATTTTTGTTCAAATTTTCCTCATTTTTAGACATTCACTTTTCTTCTGGTAGTATTTATTCAATGGAATATAAAATAACCCCGTGGTTTTGCAAAGTAGGTTGATACCTTATTTTATAATCAACTTTTTGTATCTTTCCGATTCAAATCATCTGATGGTAGAGTATTGGTTGGACGTATTTCCTCCGCTTATATTATATTATTTATATTTTCTACCGGGATTACCGTTGAAAACATCAGGCACTATTCCAGTTCTAAAGCTTTCATTTATTATAGCAGCATAGTGAAACTCTGTATATTAGATGGAATCTTTTGGAACGCTTTAAGATATGAAGACTTTATCGCCCCTTTTGTTTCTGAACTTTTTGACAACTTCGATAACATTTTCTGTAGTTATTACTGTTATATTAAAATATTAAAATTCCCAAGTTAAAGTTACAGCTTATGTTACGTTGCACTGGTTGAATTTCAATACATATATTTTTTATACTGTCCACGAAAAATGCATTTATGTTATGTTATTTATTTCTATTTTGGTTATAGGTTTATTACACGGTGTCACAACGAAAAAATACTTTCGACGAGACATGGTGGGTCTTTAAAAATGATGAATTTTGGCATTTAAGATTTTTCTCAAACACCGTCAAAATCTGGAGTTAGGACCAAAAAACCCTCTTTTGTAGGTATATGTGTATAATGATTTATAAAAGCCGCATTTTCTAACTGATTTTCAAAGTTTTAAAAGTTGTGAAAAGTTAAAAAAATAGGCCTTTCTAAAATGGGCTTGGTCGTTTCAAAGTGTTCAAAACTGAAGTAGATACAGACAAAAATATTCGAAGTTTTAAATTTTTTATCATGTTTTTTCAACTTTAACAAGCATTAAATCGATTTTTTTGTTTTGTAGCATATTTTTGTAATATTTTTTTTGGAAAGCGCCATCAATAGTGCATCCAAAAAGCGCTAGTGCATTTGAATCGATTAGAAATAGACTGATCTATCGCGTAATATTTAAGTAAAAGTTTTTGGGTAGGTACAAGTATACACATGTACCTACCCAAAAAGGGTTTTTGGTCGTAACTCCAGGTCCACCATGTAGGTCAAAAGGTCTAAAGTAAATTCAATTTTTACAAATTTGTCACATAGTGTTATCTTTGTTAAGATTTACAGTATTCTTTAAACACTTTCACATTTGTGCGCTATTATGCTTACTTATATGAGGCATTTTTCCTCAAACGTCCCCCCTTTTTTCAAAATGAACCCTTACTTTTCAATTTTGACCTCAATGGGTATTTTAAATATTTTTTTAGTTTCACTATTTCGAAAGCCTGATTTCTTATCTCTAAAATGATACCAGTTTCGAAATGAGTTGAGCAATATTACAGAAGTTACAAGCGATTTTGTGCGAGTCAAACGGGGGGTGAAATTTTTTTTAAATTTTTTGTTGTTATTATCGAAAAGTACATGAAAAATGCTTTAAAATGTTTTTTTTAATAACTAAAATCGATAAAGTTTTGTCATAGTTTTACGATTTTAACAATATCAATGTCACCTAAAATGTAAAAACTTCCACTCCCCCTAATTTTTACAATTTTTTTTTTAATAAGTTAATATTTTGGAAATTTATTACTTTCATATATATAATTTACAAAAATATTAAGCCAATCCCATAACTTTTAATTTTTGACTGGAACGTTTGAGGAAGAATGCCTCATATGTAGATATTTTCCGTTGAAGATAACGTATTTTTTCACTTTTATCAGCTTTTTATATTTTTTATTTACTTCTTTGTAGCATATTCAATCCCCACTTATTTGACTGCTTTTATATAACCTATGTTTTATTCTATTGAACACAGTAAGCTCGTGATCATATCATTTGTTCATTAACTTTACTTATATAAGTTTTTCGAACCTAAGACATTGCATAGCCTGAAGAGTTAATAAATTATCAGCGAAGACACACAATTTTTTGATAAGCGTAAAATCGAATTGTGTAAAAAACTCAAACTCATTTTTGAAAGGTCAACAATTATATATATTTTTTATGTATATATAAAGGGTTTTTTAATGGAACTTGACACCCTTGATTTTTTATTGTGATTTGGATTTCCAAATACAATTGTGTATATATAATCAGTTTTTTCAAATTTGTTAAATAACAACATAAATAATAGGGTGTCCCTTATATTGCATTTGTTCGAATTTGCGAATGCATACCCTCTAATTTTTTTAAAACTACCATGGTGTACTCACATGCAAAATTTTATTGCCCTACGATGATTTTAACCCGTGCCTAATCGCCTCTAAAAAGTTACAAAATAGGAGAAAAAATTTCAAATATATTATATTTGTTTGATAAGTAAAATAAAAATTGAAAATTTGGAATAAATTTTAATCCCGCTCTTATTTGAAAAATTTACTGGAAAACTATTATAATAAAAAAAAAAAAAGAGAAAGTGAAAAGAAACAAAAACCTTAAGTACAATCATGGATTGCAAAAAATGTAAACTGCAAATCCGTGGAGAAACGGGAATACGGTGCGCGCGGGTTTACAGCAAAGTATATCATTTCCAAGCAAAGCTAAACGAATTTCCTATGCTCCGGTTTATATGTGGGCCTACGGTCATAACGCCCAAATGCCCAAATGTCATAACGCCCAAAAAAATGACATACAATCCAAAAAGCTAGAAAAAAATGTCACAACACCCAAAAAAAAAAAATGTCATAAAGTCCAATTTTTTCGTTTGAGCGTTATGACATTTGCTGAAATTTGTGAAATTGCTCGCGAAACAAACGAAAACAACCGTTACCCTTGGACTGCACGCAACACCGGCTTCGCTGCTTCGGAATAGTATTTCTGTGTTTTTCAGTATTTCTGCATTAAAGTCCTTTTTGAGTGGCCGGCGTTTAGGGGTCATATTCCTTGGACGGCATGCAACACCGGCTTCGCTGCTTCGAAATAGTAAAGCGGGATTTTTCATTATTTTTGCATTGAATCTCTGAAATCTAAGAAATACTGAAAAATACCGCACTACTATTCCGAAGCAGCGAAGCCGGTGTTGCGTGCCGTCTAAAGGTAATGATCCCTAAGCGCCGGAAAAAATTGTTGTTGGAAAAATTTAAAATTTTTTGGGCGTCATAACATATTTATTTTTGGAGATTATCACATGTCATAAAACCCAAAAATAATTACACAGGCCGAAAAATTTAAAACCCAGAGCCCAGACCTATCGTACCCGAAGGATACGCCTCCTATACGTCAGGTTTCCGAGATATCCTAACCTAAAAGTGCACAAAACGCGTTTTTTGCAGTTTTTGAGGTTACGTGACGGAAGGAAAAAAATGATTATCAAAAAACGTTTTACGGGAATTGAAAGTACCACCCTTCCCCTTTTAAACACTTCGATTTTTTCAAATATCTTTTTTTTTCACCGAAATATCGCCATTTGAAATTTCACAATTTAGCGTTTTAACCCATCCACAAAAAAATTCGAAAAAATTCTGCCTGAGACCAGATTATGTTGATCTTGTGTTTTTGGAGTCGCTGATTCCAAATCCGAGGTCCAATTCACCCTATCAGGTTAGAATTTTTCGTAAGCTCAAAAAACACCCCCACCAAACCATAAGCAGGCTTACCCACCTGAAACAGTGAGTTTAGTCGCTTGTTTTTCTTAATACAATTTAAATAAATAAAATAATAGTTTCAGGCAAGTATTGTCTAGCTAGTTAAGGCTAGAATTGAGATTGTCCAGTCAGTTAAGGCAAGACTTGGGCTCGTCCAGCCAGTTTAAATATTTTCGCACTTGGGATTGCCCAACCAATCAAGGTAAGACTTAGCATTGTCTAACCAGTTAAGGCAAAACTTGGGATTGCCCGGCCAGTTAAGGCAAGACATGGGGTTTCTCAGCCAGTCAAGGCAAGATCTAGCAACGTCCAGCCAGTTAATGCTAGACTTGGGGTTGTCCAGCCAATTAAGGCAAGATTAATTGCTCTTTTTCTTATGAAAACGTTCGCACTTCATATCAAAAGATCGTTGAAGAGACTTACGTTTATGACTAATAGGGTTATTATCTTCTCTTTTCAATGACCAGCAATAGTCTGCCATCATTTTTTCATTCCATCGACCT
>JAWNPW010000530.1:0-15591 GCA_035078745.1 Diastata ussurica
TTTGTTCCAACATTTTTCATGCCATAGGAAAGAAGTTATACGCATCCGAAAATTGGACTATTTCTCGAAATACGCAAATTTGAACACCCATATCTCCGAAACCTTTGCACTAAACTTCAAAATTTTTTCGGAATAATCAATGCACACACCAGGACCAACGATTGGACAAGTTTCAGCCCGATCGGATAATTTCACTTTTTAAATTGGGTACACTTGAGAAATAATGCCCCATATGTATATATATTTTTAAACAAAAGGAATCAATTTTCAGTAACAAAAATAACAGAAAAAAATCAACCAAGTCCATGTTGAAAATTCACGACGGCCTTCCAAATAGAGAGAGTGTAATTGGAGAAAACAGAGTAAAAATGAGGATTATTATTATCACACGTCATATATTCATCCGTTACGGTAAGGCCAAGAACATCTGCTATACAAAACCAGAAAGAAAGTTCCAGTCGGTTAGCAACGACTATTCAAATTCACCCTTCACCTACTATGTTTGCATTTAAGTCAATTTCTTTGGTTGAAAATTTTTGTAAAAAGTTCGTTGCTCAACTCTGCTAAAATAACAAGTTTTCGATTAAAATGATAGAAATTGGGCGAATTCACTTTAAGACAGAATATTTATATCATTGTTTGTCATAAATATGCCTAATTTCATAAGAAAATATTGTATTTTGTATGATTTATGGCCATAAAAGTGTCAAAAAGCTAAAAAAATACACATCGGTGTACCAAAACCGTTTTAATCTTACAGATGGGGCACATATACAGAGACTATGTGCTAAATTTGGTTCGAGAATCCCAACTCCTTCTGTCTTGTTTTTGGGGGGGATGGACGGACATGGCTAGATCAATTTCTCTATCGATGCTGATCAAGAATATATATACTATATATGATCTCCAATCAATCCTTCATGGTTTTACAAATGAACGCACAAACTAAATGTACCATCGGTGAAGGGTATAAAAACCGATTCTCGATGAATGCTTCATCCCCTAAAACGATAATTAAGAAAATGTAAAGCCAAAACATTGCAGCACTTAAAATAATTGCACGGTGCAATAATCAGAAATAGCTGCAAAGTGTTATAGTGGAGGTTGTATGGTCGAGTAAAGCAAAACTACACATGTTTTTGGAATTTGGCGGACATTCCCAAAATCTGGACTTATGGTCAAAAAACCGGTTTTGGGTATCTTTTCGCACTTAAGATGCTATAACTTCCGTAAATCGATTGCGTGGCAGTTTTGGAAAGAAGAAACTTTCCTATGGTGTATACGGTTTGTGAATTTTTTTTTTTTTGTTTCCTTTTGCTTTCTTCTTTTCAAAACTGCCATGCAACCGAAAATCACTTGATGATTGAGGAAGATACAGGATTCTAAAGTATGTAAAACCGTTTTTTTTTACCATAAGTCAAGATTTTGGAGGTGTCCGCCTAATTCCAAAGATGCAATTTTGTTTTACTCGCCCATTCCTACAACCTCCACTACACCACTTCCCAGCTATTACATTTTTGTTCCATTTTGCATCACTATATTATCAAGATGGCGATTCCTTCAAGGAAACTCGTTCAAACATCATTTTTTTTCCATTTCGAGCTTACATGAAATATAAACATTTGGTTACATTAACAGAAAGAATTTTCTGGCAATCTGCTAAATACTGCTCGAATAAAAAACTATGTGTCAACTTCATCATCAACAACTACATTCTTTTGCACCTCTTAATACCACTCAATATATAAACATCAACTAAAATAATCCAATGGAATATAAGATGACTAATAAGTGCCCGTCGTGCTTCGCTACGATTAAAAGAAATGTGGTTTTTACAGATTTTGTGTAGTTAAGGTTGGTATATATTTTTGATTCAACCCAAAAATAACAGAACTTTATATTTTAATCATACAACATGCAGCGCCATCTATTGGAAATTTGCAGCATTAAAAACATAGATTTATCCTCTTTCAAACGCAGCTAACTTCATGTAAATCGGATGACAAATGTTAAAGTTACAGCCATGTCAATTAAAGAAAAAGTGTGCTAATGGTACAAAAACGAAATGGAACAAAGAGAAAACTTGAAAAAAAAATTCGCTGAAACATACGAATTGCTGAATAAAGTTTATGGTCGTACTCAAGTTCATACGTGGTTTACACGATTTCAAATTGGTCGCGCGGATTTAAATGACGACCCAAAGCCTCGTCCAGAAGCTAGTAATCATGCTGAATTAGTGGAAAAAGTCCGTGAAATCATTAGTATCGATGCAAATTTTACTACGAGAATGTTAGCTGAGGAATTACATACGGGTAAGTGGGGTAAAGTGGGAATGAGGTAAAGTGGGAAATCTCACTTTCCGGGCAAACTATCAAAGTACAGTTGTCATGCGCTACTGACATATATTTGTAATGACAGTAAGCAAATCTTTATGGTATACAGACGCGTGTAGACGTATTTTTGTGCTCTCTTGAATTTTGTAAAGTTTTTAAGTGATTTGGAAATTTAATTCTCCATTTTTTTCACATCGATATATTGAATGTTTTCGGAGATAAACCGATCGTAAGTACATTCAAAACATTCTTTGAAGTCTTAATTTTGATAAATAATAAAAGGATTCGGTGTGATTCCTACATTGTCAAGTAATAACGCGCTAACTATGTATCACTATCACTAATGAGGCGTCGTTTTGCAATCTAATGTTGTCAATAGATGTTTTATGATCCAAATAACTGTTGTGAATTTATTTCTAAAGTTTTTTTATTATTTTTAGTAATTATGCTCAGAAAATACGTGAAAAAGACTAATTATACAGCTCCGGATCCCGATGATTTGTTGGAAATGTTGAAAACAATCAAAATTGATAAGAAATCGGTCTTTGCTGTTTCAAAGCATTACCACATGCCAAAGTCTATTTTGTATAAATGATTATTTTCAGATTTTCACAAAAGAACAAGAAAATGCGTTGATGTGTTATATTTTAATGACCAGCAAAATTAACCAAGGATTAACCATTACGGATCTACGAACGATGGCATTGGAAAGAGGGAGAAAATTGCGATACCATATTCTTGGCATACGGCAACAATGGCTGGAATTGATTCATGGAGCGTCACCCAAACATCAGCCTTCGAACGCCACAACAGATCAGCGTACCCAGAGTCAAAGGCTTCAACAAGGAAAGCATTGATGAATTTTACAAGCAGGGAGATCTGTACGAACAGTATAGTTTTCTGCGTGACCGTGTTTGGAATATGGATGAAAAGGTTTTCCAACCGTTCCCAATAAAGTCCAAAAATTACTTGCCGAAAAAGGAGCCAAACACGTCGGTCATATCCCTGCCGCTGAACGTGGCACTAATGTTAGCTCTGATGTTGCTGTAAGTGCCGCAGGCATCTTCATTCCGCCGTTTTTCATCTTTCCAACTCACTACAATCTTGGCCGATTTATGGATGGCGCTCAAAAAGAATCTGTTGGCTATGCGAATGGTTCAGGATACATGGACACCGAACGTTTCGTCCACTTTATGCAACACTTCATTAAGTATACACATGCCACTAAGGACCAACCAACACTCTTGCTGCTTGACAACCTACCACTCATCTTTCCGTGGCTGCAGTCGAACAGGCTGTGGAACATGACATAACAATGCTGACATTCCCAACTCACTGCACACATAGAATACAGCCTTTGGACAATGGTGTATTATGGCCAGTTAAGGCTCGCTATGTGGTAAAACACACTGCATGGCAAAAGACGCACGTTGGTGGAAAGCCATTTGATCTGCACAATGTGCCACCGATAGTTGAAAAATGCTTGGATGAAGCAGCTACACCATCAATCATCCAAACTGCTTTTTCTAGAACTGGTGTGTTCGAGTACAATCCACACACGTTTACCGAAGAGGATTTTATCGCTGCTCGTGTTATTGCTGAGGCAGAAGGAAGAGCTCAAACTAGAGTTGTGCCTGGAGCCGAAATTTCGGCAGAAGATATTGACCTTGATCTTAACCGTGTTCTACGTTTTGACAACACCACAAAAGCGAATTGCAAAAAGCAGCTGAAAAACGTTTAGCAAATAAACGCAAGAAAGGAGGAAATGCAGATGAACCACCAAAAAAAAGAGGACCAGAAGCAAAAAAAGCACAACCAGCAAACAAAACACCACCAACAAAGAAAACAATACCAGTGAAAAAAATTACACCAGCAAAGAAAGCATCGTAAACAACAAAGTTCTAGCTCTGATGAAGATCGTGATTTTTGCACGATTTGTTTGGAACTCATGCCCGAAATCATGACCAGGCACAATACGATCACATGCAACAAAAAGGATTGTCAACGCCCATATCACTTGAAATGCGTCAACCCCACTACTAGTTTCTTCTATTGCCCAGATTGTGACTCGGACTTGGATGTTTCTTCAGAGAACGATGAATAAGCCACAATTTCAAAAATTTTTTCAAACACATTTTTTCATTCATTTTTTTTTTTTTTTGTAGCAAAATTATTTTTTTTTTATATTTACTTTTCTAGGTGTATTCTTTGAACCCTTTTTTGGCATAAAATAAAGATACGAAAACTTTGCTACAACATTTGTGTTAGTTTTAATAAGTTTTTAAAAGTTTGCCACTTTACCACACGATTTTAAATTTTGGGCTTGATAACTCAACAGAAAATCGATATTTTCGGTTGGTTTCTTCGGAGAAATATAATGTGAATAAGATAGCTTATTCAATTCTCTCTACTATAGGAAGTTGAAACAAAACAAAATATTTAGTTTTGTTAAATTTGTGGAACTCCAAACAAAAATTTCCCACTTTACTCACTTACCCCTACGAGCAAAAATACTATTTGGAGAATTTTAACTGAAGATTTGGGTAAAAGAAAGGTCTGTGCGCATTTTGTTCCACATGAATTAACTGACGACCAAAAAATTTAACAAATTTTTTACGAAAAAAGGGATCTCTCTCATCGATCACCCTCCGTATTCGCTTGATCTATCACCGTGTGCCTATTTCCTATTCCCAAAACTCAAAACCAAGCTGAAAGAAGCATTTTATGATAATATCCCAACCATTGAAGCAGCCGTAACTGAGTTAAGTGAAGTTCTTTTATTGAAATGGCTGTAACTTTAACATCTGTCATCCGATTTACATGAAGTTAGTTGTGTTTGAAAGAGGATAATAGATGACGCTGCATGTTGTATGATTTAAATATTAAGTTCGATTATTTTTGGGACATACCGTGTATGAATGATTTCATTTATTATTTTAAAATTTATCAACATACTTTACAAAAAGATAAGTTTTGTCTATGAAAGAAGTTCTTTGTATACTATAATTTTGATGATATTTTTATCAAACTTTGAAGCGAGTTTACTCTAAAGCAGTCTACAAAGAGTTGCTCATGGGTTAAGAACCTGAGGTCGATTATAGCCTTTTTTAGTGACTACCCGTGGGATTTGTTATGGTCATTGCAAAACAGAGTTTGATAGGAAACTTCCATCTTTTAAACTAAAATGGGTATTCCGATGGTATGTGTGATTTTCAAAGAATGATTTTCTTAATAGTGTTCACCACTGAGCCAATGCTTAGGTAATGACCACTTCTCATTTATTTTCGGGGTATTCTTCGTTTCCTATTCGAAGTTAGAAGTTTCGAAAACTGTTTCCGACTGCATGAGGCACCATAGCCCCATTTATATCAAAAAATGTTATAATTTTTACAAAAGTTGATCGAAATGAACAAAATATTAGAAAAGGTTTATAGCCGAACGGGTAAAATATATATCAATATATAAAAAGTAGTAAGCAAACTGAAAAGTACGAATTTACTTGTTGAAACTTTTCAAATTTAAAAACATACAACTTCAATCTTTTAAATTTTTTGCAATTTTATAAGAATTTTACCATAAGATGGTAGTAACTATGGCTTCATTAATTCTAAAATAAATTTCTGAGTGTTCGCTATCATTCCTATGATCTTTTAGCAAACCAAATGCGATAATCACTGAATTTTTTTTTCAATGTTTATTTGGGAGCAATATATATTAACATTCTTATTTGAATAAACTAAAATCTAATAAATAATATTTGAACACACTGTCTCTTGGTCGAGCACTCTAGTATATTAAATAGTTGTTTTATACTTGTATTTCTGTTTAGGAATTATTATTTTTTTTTTTTTTTTGTTATGCCTTAGCATTATTTTTAATATAATTTATAATGGAAAAATTTACAAAAACATTATATTATTATTTCAATTATATAAAAAAAAAAAAGGAGATCTACGGTTACCGTAAGATGTTTATTTTATTGAGATAACCACCAGAATTGGGTTTTCGTAATTCCCCTATCCTTATTTGGGATGCTCATATCAAATCTTACGTTGTTCATCTATCACTTGGATTTGTATTTTCTTCTCCGTGGCGCGCCTTCAGGGGTGATAAAACACAGGGACTCCATTCGAATTCTGAATTATACCCCTATTATCCAGGAATATAAAGGCTTCTGGTTGGACAAACCCGTTTATCAGGCTTCTCTGTATATAACAACCGCTTGCATAGTATGGTGCCTTAATAAGGTTGTTGCTATCACAGTCCATACATTGGATAATGTGTTTTCTTATGAGGTTTATTATAAAGTTGTCGATTCTGTTAACGTCTGCCTCGTTATATAGTTTTTTGTTGGATATGTATTTTATATAGTCGCTTTGTGCGATCTGTGCATGGATGTGCACGCTCTTAGGCATTTTCTTTCGAAAAGTCTAATTTTTTTCATGTAAGATGGCGAGATATTGAACCATATTGGGCAGCCATAAGTTATTATGGGTCGTATCAATGATGGGTACATTATAATCTTAACTCTCTTTTTTATATGCTGTGAGTAAAATAGTTTTTTGTATATAAAAAATGCTCTTTTTGCCGTAGTGATTTGTTTGTTAACGTGATCGTGCAAGTACAAAAATTTGTCCAGGTGTATGCCCAAGTATTTGACACTGTTCGTGTTCGGTATGGCTTCGTTTGTAATTCTTGATATAATTTTGAATTTTCTCCAATTTTTTCGTATATTCCCATTACATTTTTTGACTGGGGGTCGGAAAAGTATTGTTTCGCACTTTTGGGTGTTTATTTGAAGCTTCCACGTTTTGGTGTATTCTTCAATTTTATCAAAATTTGTTTGCAAATGTGAGTTAATATCTTGTATTGTTTTGCCCGAACTGTATATAACGATATCGTCCGCAAAAGCTATGATAATTTCGATTTTGTTCAGTAAGTCTAGTATGTATAAGTTAAATAGTCCAGGTGAATTGGGTGCAATAAAGCCTAATGCAATAAGGCCTAATAGGCTTTATTTCCCTTTCGAATGAGAAATAAAGCCTAAAACACGATTACGCTTTATATCTCAATCGAGTGGAAATAAAGCCTAATTTCTCATTGAAATAAAATAAATTTACGACCAGTTATTGTTTTATATATATAGAAATAAAAATGTTCGATAGAATGAAAATAATATAAAACAAAGTATATACATATGTCTGCAAGTAAAAATTGGCAGTAATCCGATCTATGGAATACTTTTCTAGAAAAAGGGTGACCATAGGCGGATGAAAAGGCAGAAAGAATAAAAATTTGACTTTATGAACAGTGATCCAAATATGAGAACATCTGTATTGAAGTTTATTTTGCGTGGTCGGCCTGCGGCCGGTTCTTAGAGATCATAACCCTTGGACGGCGTGGAACTCCAGCTTCGCTGCTTCGGAATGGTATTTCGATATTTTCCAGTATTTTTGCATTCAATCTCTGAAATCTTAGAAATACTGGCCGCAGGCCGTCCACGTAAAATGATTAGGGATAACAACCCTTGGACACTATGCAACATCGGCTTCTCGAACAACAGTACTTCGACATAAGAATCTTTTTTTCGTGGCCGGCCTACGGCTTCGCTGCTTTGGAATGGTAATGCGGTATTTTTCAGTAGTTCTAAGATTTCAGAGACTTAATCCCAAAATACTGGAAAATAACGAAATACAATTCCGAAGCAACGAAGCCGGAGTTCCACGCGTCTATTCCAGTCTATTGTGTTTTTTTATCTTGGTTAATATTTTACCTTTTTCCGAGTGTAGTTTTTTTATCGTTGAATTTATGTATGGTTCAATCTGGTCCCTGTCTTTAAATTGGGGTACTGATTTTTCTATAGCGTGGATAATTGTATCGTTTAATTTTTTGAAGTACAAGTCTATTTCTGTGTTCGTTAGGTTTCTATTGATTGGTGTTTCAGTCCCACTATTTACACTTGCCACTATTTTGCTACTGAATTTCTACCAATTAGTATTTTTGTAGTTATATTTCAATTCCGTTGTTTTCTTAATAAGGAAAAAGGTGAGTTATTTTGTTTGGAAGCTATAATTTGTATTGCGCTGTTATCACTATCATAATCTAATGTTGTAAGGCAATTCATTGAGCTGATTTCTTGTTCGATTTTTTATCTAGTGTCAGCTAAGCATGTGTCCAAATATGAGTTGGAACGGGTAAATGGGGGCTTAGCAGATGCATATAGTTTGCATTTATAGCTGATTTCATTATTTTCTTCCCATTCTTTCAGCATATTCCCTTTTGTGTTATTCACGTCATTACCCCAGTCTTTGTGCTTACAATTAAGATCCCCAGCTATTATGTAATTGCTTTTTTTTTGCAGTTCCAACTCTTCAAAGAGTTGGATAAGTTCGTTCTTAAAATGTTTCCGCCCGGGTGATATACTGCAACAATAATTAGCGAATGATTGGTGTACATAGGTATTTTAACAATGCATGTTTCCAGTATT
Organism: Diastata ussurica; assembly: GCA_035078745.1. Lineage (NCBI taxonomy): Eukaryota > Metazoa > Arthropoda > Insecta > Diptera > Diastatidae > Diastata > Diastata ussurica. The sequence continues at coordinate 8,821 of JAWNPW010000530.1, forward strand.
TAAAATTTGTCGATCAATTGGTTTGAGTATACATTGTACTTTATTCATTTCTTAATTAGCATTGCAGTTCCGCCTCTCTTGTTACGCCCGCCCTATCTCTTCTCATTATGTCAAACTCTTTCAAGTTAACTTTGTGTCTCGCATTAAGCTTTGTTTCGTTTAGCAAGACAATGTCTGGTTGATTTTCATCCATAAATTTTTGTAAGTCTAGTCTCCTACTTAAATTTATTATAGAGTTTACGTTTATTGAGATAATTTTAATCTCATTTTTTATAACTATTGTTTGTTTAAGTTTTACTCCCATTATGTATTTAGCATTGAGAATAATGCATCAATTCTGGCGGTTTGTATATTGCGTTGTTTTTGAAAATTAATTATTTGATTTGTGAGGTTTACCATTGAGTTTTTTATATCTTCTAGAAAGTACAAGAAAAGTATTTGTGCTGTTTTCTGTGAGCTCTATTGGTCCTAATTCTGTATTTTTGTTTCCTTTTACAACTTGTGCATAATTAACATTAGGGTTAGTATTCCATGTATACATTCATCTGCTCAAAGTTAATATACTATTCAACCTGTTGAATGGTATAAAAATTTTGTTGAATGGTATAAAAAGTTTGTGTTTAAATTAGACCGGAATACCTACTCATTGATTAAAAATCTTGCACTTCCAACTTGACATAAAGTAATCAATTTTTATCTTGTGTTGATGTTGGTACAGAGAAGGCTATGTAGATAATGAAAAATTGTTTTCCAGGACTAGGACTATAATAATAGCAAAGGTTGTGACGCTAAAATTAGACAAAGAATTGGTAGAACGTCTGTATTGGACGTGGTTAATTTAACGGGGTTTTAAATGGCGTTAAAATGGACATATTGTGCTTGATAGTACCCGCGTTTTAGCACCAAGATACCTTGGTGTAGATTTTTGGAAGACTTTCTGTTTTTATGAAGTGTTACTCACGTGTTACTCACTAATGTGAGAACGATAAGTGTCAAATATATCGTTTGATATGTGTCAACATGTTTTATCTGTGGAGGAAAGTGTTCAAATGGAGAAAGTTATACCTATTATATGCTGTGAATGGCCTAGGGAATACTAGATGATAAAAAGTTGCCAGTAAAACAACAACATTATCCGATTTCAACAGAGGTACAGCAGCCGATCTATGCAGAACTGGATCGAATGTTCGAGTTAAAAGTGATTGAGCATAGCAACAGCGTGAGGAGAGAAAAAATATATTTATGACATATTTTCGAATATCTCAAAAACTGTATATAGAAACCAAAATGGATGGCAGATTGGAAATCAACACAAAAGCAAAAATTTACGTACTATGTCGATTTATTTAGCGAGGTGTTAGTTTTGCCAGCATTTGTAATTGCTTTATGTATGTAATGTTCATGTTTGGTTATGGAAGTATTTTCTAAGATTGATTATTTGGTTGATGTGTAAAATGTTGATATCAACCTATCAACCCTCTACCGCCTCCTTATCTAGCAATCGTTTTACGTTCCTTGAACGGATGTGAATGGTGTTTTTGATATTTCGTCTTTTTTGTTCTGGTGCCTATTTTAATGCTTTCAATGTCTGTAACAATCTATTTAAAATAACAGTTGTAGCAGAAATGGAAACAGAAACCGAAGCAGAGGCCATGGTAAGAAATACAAGGAAACTGGCAGGGACTAGCATTTATATTGAGAGATATTTGACAGATGTTAACAACTGAAAAAGAAAATGGTGTTATTATTGAAGAAGGACCTAATGCGGATTAATAAGGAACATGATTTAATAAGATGAACATTTTATAGAGTGGTGAGCAAAAAGGAAAAGTAATTTAAAAAAAAAATTATGGTAACGCAATTGATGCAGTAGATTTTGCACATAATAAATTATTAGCAAAAGTGGAGAAAAAAAAACTGAGTTGTGTTAGAGAAAGTAATTTAATAAATAGATTAATTAGCAATGAAAATACAAAAGAAGTAGAGAAAATTGAAAACAATATTAGAAAAAACCATTTAAATTTAAGTAAATTATCGTATAACGTACATTGATCAAAATCAAAATACCTGCATCTAGATCTCTGCGATTATATCAACCAATTCGATGTGTTTGTGCTATTAGAAAGGCACGTTGAAATTAACGATATAAATATCTACGAACAAACTTTCAAAAACTACTTCACGCACTGCCAATCTGCATCACGTATCAGTAAATGTGGCAGAGCTATGGGAGGGAAAGTTCTCGGTGTGAAGAAAAATCTAGTCTTGCTATTAAGTATTCCTTCGAGAATAGTGAAAATATCACTAAGATTATTATTGCACTGAAAACATCGACATGCACGTTCATCGACTATATATTTGAGGGGCTAATTGGAGAGTGGTGTTAAATGAAGTTAAAGAAATATTTGTGCAAAACAAATAATGTAGTAATTATGGGAGATTTAAATGTTTGCAAAGTCCAAGATCAATAAATAGCAAGCAAAATTCTTCAAAAATTCACAGCTGGAGTTGAAATGAGAAAATCAGAAGACCAAATAGTGAATGCAAGAGGTAGAGAATTTTTGAATTTCAGTGACCAATATGGTCTAACAATATTAAATGGACGAACAAAAGGCGATGAAAAAGAAGTTTCACATACATAAGTTGAATGGGATCTTCCGTTAATGATATCTGTGCTGCATCGTACGACATTTTAGACATGGTAACTATTTTCAAAGATGACAGTAAAGTAAAGTCAGAGCACTTACCGATCAAGCTAACATTGGAAATTAGCACAGAATGCCAAAATCGAAATTGAAATTACCACAATTGGCTTGGAAGCAAAGTAACGAATTACATTACAAAACTAGTCAAATAGAAATTTATACATAGCCTCTGCAGAAAATGCCCAACGCGAAGCAACAACAGAAATAAATTCAAACGTGAAAGTGATTGGCATGACTGGCAATTAGGGAATCCAAAACCGGTTTTCGGTAAATCGGTAAGCCGGTTTTACCGACCATTTTTGGTTTTAAATTACCGGTAATTTTACAAAATTTTACCGGTATTTCGGTAAATTTAATATTTTTTTTTTCCAAGCCAATATCTTCTAAAATAAATTTTCTAAACATTTTTGATTTCTCGTCCCGTGTAAACGGACATTATCGTAAAAAACTGCAAGTTGCTCTTTCTCTTTCTGTATGTAGTATTCTGTGATTTCAATTTCAGAGTTTCTTGTATGAGCGAGCGAATACGACTATTTGTACCATCAGTGCTGCCACTTTCCGCATAGTTAAACAAAATCCATTTAAGTTTGAAAGGCTTTGTATCATTTTCGCATAATTTTGTTTTCGATTAAATAATTCGCATAAGCATTCTGAATTCCGTCTCAACACATTTTAGAAAAGTCCAGAAATAGTCAATACTGCGGATTGCATGAAGTTCTTTCAGACTGTATGTTTTTATCATACGACATGTCAGTTTTTGCTAAACGTAGGTATTTTAAATGACAACTCAACATTCTCGAAAAATGATACCACGTGTAACAAAAACGCATTATCTGAGAGCACCCTTACTAAATTCAATATTCACATTCAACCAACACCGTTACTTTATTTATGCATGAATCTCGTCGCTTCTTTTTCTCCTCGTGGTGATTACTTTTTTTCCTAGAAAAGTAAAATAAAAAGATTTCGTGTTGTATTTTGTTTTGTTTATTACGGCAAATGAAATTGTATAGTGAGTAATTATTAATACATATATAAAACAAACAAAAAAGACATTCTTCATTCTATTTGAAAAACTATATACTATACAAGCAATTTCGATTTAAATATTTTGGTGAGTAAATTTATTATATTGTCTATTATATTATACCGTATAATTAAAGGTTATTTGAAAATTGGTTTGATTCGTTTTAAAATGTTAGTTATGGAACGAGAGCAAATTGATGCAAAAAAAAACAACCAATATATGGCAATATTACATTCGAAATGGACCCGGAAAAAATAGCGCTGCATGTATTGTGTGCAAAAAGGTGTTGCAAACTAAAGGAGGATCCACAAGCGGATTACATTCCCATCTCAAAACTCAACATAATACCAATTTGTTAAAAAGGGACGTCACAATTCCCGATTCAGCAGAAGCTAGACCATCTGCATCGATATCAAAGATTTCTGAAATAAACAAATCACTTGCAGATGGTCCAAGTGGTGCAATAACTAAATATTTCAAAAGAAAGGTTGACGAATCTCTTCCTGCAGTAGTATCAAGATTAGTTGCAAAAGACAGCTTACCATTCGAAAAAATATGCACGTCCTACGATTTGAGAAAGCTGTTGATATCAAGGGGTTACGATGTACCAAAATCTCTCAGCACAGTTAGTGCAATGGTAATGAAGTTTGGCCATAATGCCCGGAATCAAATAAAATCTGAAATTATTTGCCGTGAACGATTTAGTCTCACGTTTAACGAGTGGACGTCAATCAGAAATCGCAGATTTATGAACATCAATGTGCATTCCATTAACAAATTTTGGAATTTGGGCCTTGCTCGGATGGAAAGATACTTTCCTGCAGACAAATGCTTAGAATTAGTCGAAAAAAACTGATCGAATTTGGATTAAATATGACGAATATTGTTTCTGTTACAACGGACGGAGCGGCTGTGATGAAAAAACTAGGCGGACTCGTAAATACCGAGCATCAATTATGTTTGGCACATGGTTTGCAGTTAGCTGTAGTCAAAGTTTTATATAATCAGCGATTTCCTGAGTCTTGTGCAGAAGAGCCTGAATATGACGATAGCGATGATTGCGAGGATAACGAAGAAGGCGATATTCAATATACTGAAGCAGTTATCATATCGAATGATTCATCCAATGAAATTGATAAAAATATTATGATATGCAATCAAATATATCCTGTCATCCGCAAAATTCGAAATGTGTTCAAAATATTTAGACGATCACCTAAAAATAATGATTGTCTTCAAAAACATTCGTGAGATCAATTTAAGAAGGAAATTGCGCTTATTCTCGACACAAAGACTAGGTGGAATAGTTTACTGGCTATGGTGGAACGATTTTGCTTATTGGTGTCCGTAAAAGTTTTATTGATTTGTGTATTGATATAAATTTTTCAGAAAATGAAATTGCATTAACCTCGGAAAAAATATCATCACTGTTACCCATAAAGTTAGCTGTGGAAGCTTTATGCTCAAGGGATTGCACTTTATTAAGTGCCGACGCCTCCATTAAATTTATGTTGGATGAATTATCTAATCAAAATACACGCCTTAGTGATGATCTGAAATTCGAACTACTCTTCCGTTTAAAAGAGAGACGCTCGAACTATTACGACGTCCTACAATACGGACGAATGGAAAAATTATAAACCGAGAGTAGACGAAGGCGACTTATTTACCAAAACAAGCAAATGCTATGGTCAAAATATTTACCAGGTTAATAGAAACGTTGCATAAACATAATAATGCAGTAGTAGCATGCTTATCGGAAAGCGATGAATCGGAAGACGATTTAATTGTGTCTGGCAACTTATCCATGAAGGAACGACTAGCATTTGCAATCAAACAAAAAACAGCAAATATGGCGGTAGACAAAAAGACAGTGCCAATAAGCACAACAAACTTACCCAAAATAATAAAAAGAGAAATGGTTTTGTTTGAAGAAAATAAAAAGCGGGTAGATTACCTCGAAAGAGTTTAGCAGTATATTTTAACAATTAAATCAACATCTGTGGAATCTGAGCGAGCATTTTCAGCCGCGGGTCAAATATGCACTAAAATACGGTCTCGTCTTAATGACAATACTATCGACACTTTATGTTTTTTGCGGGCATATTTCATTGACCAGAATAATAATTATAATTAATTTTATGATAATAATGATATAATACATAGTTATATACTCTTTTGTAAAGATATACTGAAATATAATATCACAATATAAAAAAATTTTAACGGCTTTTTTTAAATAATTCAAATAACGGAATTACCGGTCGTGAATTTTCAACATGGACTTGGTTGATTTTTTTCTGTTATTTTTGTTACTGAAAATTGATTCCTTGTGTTTAAAAATATATATACATATGGGGCATTATTTCTCAAATGTACCCAATTTAAAAAGTGAAATTATCCGATCGGGCTGAAACTTGTCCAATCGTTGGTCCTGGAGATATGGGTGTTCAAATTTACGCATTTCGAAAAATAGTCCAATTTTCGGATGCGTATAACTTCTTTCCTATGGCATGAAAAATGTTGGAACAAAATGTGTTGGAAAGTGATTTCGAAGAACTCTTCAAAATTAAAAAATTAAGCATTTTTTTTTTAGAATCAACATTTTTTTTTTTTTTTTTAGAAAGCTGAAAATTTTTTATTAAACATAAAAAAATTGCAGGATGGCATTTTTTGTTGTTCTCGAGATATTAATTAATTTGTGAATTTTTCAATAGAAAAAAAATTATTTTTACATGTAAATTCTTTTCTATTTCCTTTTTAATGATTATTTTTATTATTAAAAATATTTTAAATGAACAGAGTATTATTTGCAAGCGCTTACTATTTTAATCTTTGGTATTATCCCACCTAATTCGATGAAATTGCCTTAAGATGGCAAATTTTTGTTTGCTACTGACCTTTTTCGGATTTTAAGTATTCACTTGAAGAGATGTTGTCCCTACTTCCCACATAGCCGTACAAGTTACAACAGATTTTGTGTGAGTCAAACGAAGATTTTCAAGTACGAATTCGAACATTTTAATTTTTTTAACGCGC
>JAWNPW010000531.1:0-15574 GCA_035078745.1 Diastata ussurica
AATTTAATTTAACAATTTAAAGGTAATGTCAAGCTTTCAATATTCTTCTTCAGAACATTATGCTTCGAATTCTTTTGTTAGCGTGTGTTCATATGAACAAATTTTGACTTGAACAATAATTCACTGTCAATATGACAATTTTTATTAAAATTTAATTTTATTTTATTTTATTTAATATTGTCCACTTTGCAGAATTCGTTAATTTGTGTTGCCTAAAATCTGTTCTTCGACGGTATTTGTACTGTTTTTCTCTATCTCTAAAAATCGTTAACAATATAACGTTCGAATGCAACTTGACCTCAAGGCATCATAACTGTCATCTACTCATTTACGATCTTCAGAAAACATATATACGGTTGGAGTTTTATACTCCGGATGGTCATTAGCCGATCATTAATCTTAAGATAGTTTGGTTGTTTTAGCCGGATCTGTGTATCAGAAGACATAGAAATAAAAAGCAATTGTTTATCATAGTCTCTTACAAGGGGTGACACAACAAGTACAGCTGCATCTATTAATGATCTGATAGGAAAGCCTCTGCTCGTTACGCAGTGTCTATTCAAAGATCGTACGATTAATTATTATATTATATATTCATTGTGTTCACACTTTCTTAAAACTTGTAGTTGCAACATACCATTTTTAAACCGAAATCTATCACATTTCAAATAAAAAATGTAAAAAAAAATTTTTTTGACACGTACCGCTCATTCATTCTCCATCGAAAACTTAAAGATAACCCGTTGTCCTCCACATTTAAGCACATACGATGCATTTCTTGGCATTTTTCAAACATTTGTATCAAAATAAATTTTTAATCAAATAAAATAATAATAATCACAGTCGAACAGTTACAAATGTACAAAATTTAAGCGGGATTGCATTAGGGTTACTGTCTCACTTATATTGGTGAGTTTAAAATTGATATTCAGAGTTGCAATTTCTGGATGTTATTACAGCAGTAAAAAAAGGGCTGTAAAGGGCCAAATACACTACATAAAATACTTGCTCAAAATACTTATCGAAAATTTTTCGAAAATATCAAAAACATTCAGATATAGGCACAACTATTTGTGCAAATACGAAATATCTGCGAATAACTACACAACAGTATTTTATGTAGTGTATTTCGACGTTTAGCATGAACTTTAATAAATCCAGCAAAAAAGTTGCAAAACATATTATACATTTGTTTGCTTTACAAAAAGCCTAAATTTTGACAAAAACTGTAACATTGCTTTGTGCAAAGATAACACTTGATGTGAAACTCAATTACCTAATGGCAACACTTAAAGGAAAAAAAATTCAAAAGCTGGTGGCTAGGAGTTTCATAGCACGCCAAAGTCCTTTGAATGCTGGTCGTTAGGGGTTTTATGCCCCCATTCACGATAGATCATAGCTTCAATCATTTCGTGTACGTGTTGATTGACGCTGCGCCACACACGACGATCATTTTACCGTAATCATGCAGTCTTTCGTTGCGTTTGTATCCTTCCGCGACATGTTTACCCTTCACTTGCAAACAAAAAATGACAATTTGATTGACATTCGCCACACACGAGACAGCACGCTGAGATCATTGATCATTAAGCGCCAAATGATCACAAAATATCTAAATTTTTAGATTTAATGATCGCATGATCAAACAAAATCGTGTCTGTGTCACACATACACTCTTATTTTCACTCACACAACTAAATTTGAATGAAGTTGTGATGTTCCGTGTATGCGGGGCATTAAACATTCACAGCACACATCAATATAACCTCAAATTGACAAATGACAGTCGAAGCGGCATTATTTTCTAAATTACCAGGCAAGACTTTGTCATTTAAGAACGAGAAAGGCCAATGTTCAGCCACAAATTACATACGTATTTTAAATTAATTAAAGTACTTCATTTGAAGCTTTTGCAAAAGATTTCATGATTTAATAAAAAATTCTATATATCGAAGTCTCTATAACTCGAACTTTTTTGTGGATTATGGTGATGCAAGTTAGGGAAGTTCAACTGTAATCGAACTACAAATAACCGAGTTATGGACAAAAAACCCTTACCGCAGTTTCTGCCACGCCCACAAAAAAAGAAAATTTATATTCCCCTAATTTTCACAACATAGCTGTTTAAATAAAGCGGTACATTTATATTTATCACATCAAATCACACTTTGTCAATTTTCTACATTGGTAGGGTTTACCTTATCTGAATATATATAGCGAATATAAACAATAGGTTTGATATATAGTACTATATGGGTCTTAAACATATGTCATGTATAACAAAAAATATCGAAAATACGCTATGCATAATATTATTTACTAAAAGAGTTCATCAATATGTTGTTACAAAACACTATCAGAAGCTCGTTCTTTGATCGGTAACATATCATCAATTTCTTCTGATTCGGCACCTTCTTTTGCAATGAAAGAAATAAATTTCTGAAATCCGTCGACGAGAGTCTGCGATGAATGGTTATGCAGCACTTCGATAAAACGGTTCACCATATTTGTTGCAAGAGTCTGAAAAATGTTAATTATAATATTAATATAATAAATAATTTTCTTGTGGCGTCATTGGTTTTTATACTCAAACTGCTAAAGTACTGCTAAATTCGAACGTACATTTCTTTTTCACACTGATAGTATTGCACAAAGTTGTGTTCAATAAGTAAAAATAACAGTGTTATTGCACTTTTTAGCAAAATTTGACATATTCTTAGAACAATCTAGTCTTTCAAATCAAAATTGTATGGGTCATTTCAATTGTTTATTCGAGGCATGAAAAAAAGCAGTCTTTGAAATTCTAAAATATGTTTAAAAAATTTCTTATAGTAATTGGAAGATAATGCTGTAGGACTAGTTGATCAAGAATTTATATACTTTAATGGGTCTTCGGCTTTTTCTTATATACAAAAATCTTATAAAAGTTATAAAATATCCAACCTTTTGAACAATATAAATATATTGCATTATATTCGATTATAAAAAAATAAAAAATAAATTTTTTTTTAGGATATTAAAAAAAAAAAGTTACTTTCGACATTGCCGGATACTAGTGAAATTCGATGCTGAATATATCCGTAAAGCATTTTAGCCCTTAAGTGGACTTTTTTGTAATTTTTGAAGAAAAGACTACAATGAAAGATCAGAAGTGCGGATTGAAATATGAAAATTGCAAAAGAATATAAGAAAATATTCCTATACTAACCTTAAAGATTCACCTGGCACAAGTGCTCAGACAATAGCTTTAAATTTGCCAAATAATGTAAGATAACGTTTATAATAACATCTCTTGCTTTTGTTTTTAAATATCTTCAAAAATCTCAAATCACATACGTACATATCTATATATAGTATACGTACTAAAAATTACATACCTTTACATCTTTACTATGTACTTTGTGTTTATTATGTAGCGAATGAATCACACCCAGACTATTTTTAAAATGCACCGGATTATGAAGACAATTTTCAATCAGATGGCCACCCATACGTATCATTGAAACGGCATGACGGTGCAATTCATATAATTGAGTTTTGTCGTCCTTCCGGAAATATTTAAGTTGTTCCTCGTTTTTTGCAAGATACTTGTAAAATATCTCCTTGCCGATGCGTCGATGGATTGGCTTTAGCAAACGCCAAGCTTGCTTAAGTGCAGTTTTTTCATTTTGAGTCAAATCCTCAGATATTGTTTCATCAGATATAGATTCATGTACTTCTTCAATGATATTGAGCTCGTCTTGTTCACTGGCGTTAGACATTTTCGAACAGAAAATTTAGAGTTTGCCACAGCAAATGGAGATTTTAAGTTTTTACTATTGCGCCGCTCTCGTTCAATGAATGAAAATTTTTAAATATATTGTTTGAAATTATTTTCAAATCATCTAAAAATTTCTGGGTATTATATTTAAATTTATTGAATATTTGTAGATTTAATTAAAGTTTCATATTTTCCCAAGTTTTATGCTTTTGCACAATAATAATTTAATTCAAATGGCTACTTCGGCTGACTTGCCAAAAACTCTTTTTGTCAATCAAATTTTTTACTTTAATCGAATTGCAGGTAACACCTATGTATGTACCAAACTACTTCAAATTTAGACAGGGTCTGTTTGGCTATCGAAGGTATTTATGGGCTATATAATCTAACTATAACTATATTATAGTTTTGATATATAAAGTGGGAATAGAAACTGACTACGCAATCTTGTATATTAAATCAAGCCCCCAAAATGGCTTCAACTGAAAACGTATATGCGAGCGCACAGGTCCTGCACAGCCAATCACTGCCCGGCTCTATGAATCTGAGTGAACTTGTAGATAAATCCATCTGCAGTGGCTTACTTCTTGACTCTGTCTTACATCCATTTAAATGAGAAACACTGTGCAAAACATACAATCCACACATTCACCGACTTTAAAATAGATGACAACTTTAAATTCAACTTCAACATTTCACATAAGAACATTGTCCTGTTACAACAACTTTATGTGAATGTTCAAGTGTTAACAGTGGTAGCTGATCTTCATTCAGCATTAAACTCATGTACCTCATCACGACGGTTTCTATGAACCCAACTTTACGACAACTTTTTTTCATTTTTACTGCTTCAATTTTAACCAATAACACTGAGAGAAAAGGGATGTCCGCCTGTAGGAGCTGTACGCAAGTATTGCTTTTACTATAGCTAGACTGTGTTTTCAACGAAGAGGTTTTCATTACATACATTTATTGCACATTTGAAATATTGGCAAATTTTAATAATTGTAATTATTTTTTAAAAGAATTACAAAATGAAAATAAGAGGAAGTATGAATCAAACGAAAAATATGAAAAAATAAACACTGAAAGTGAACTATATAACTACATATAGTATGTAACTATATAATTTGCATATGTTACGCTTTGCATTGACGCTAGAATGCCTTTTATGCAAACAAATATTAACAAAACGTCAAACAATGCGTATTTATGTATGATTGATTATACAGATTTTCTGTTCGTAGTCTATATGAATATAGTCTATATATAAATACGCATTATTTGACGTTCTGTAAATTTTTTATTGCATAATGGGCATTTACCCGTCAATTGCAAAACGCGACGTATACAAATGCCACAGAAGACGTGTCCACATTTGGTGGATGACGGCGAACGTCCACGTACATTTTCGTAGCAAATGGGACACATGTACGATTCCTCCTGAGAATTTTCTTTCAACTTTATTTCTGGTGCAGTATTAACTTCCTTTTTCGTTTCACCACCAAACATCCTGGATGCTGAATGACGGCTAGGACGTGGTGCTCGATGGAATGACTGATTTGCGTTATTAAGACCTGCTCGACGTTCAATGCCAATTCGCTGTGTGTTAGGCGGTGTGCAAAGGTCAACAAAAACATCTGGCGGACGAGTAGTTCTAACAACGTAAATATCGTCAAATGGAATTGTGTTGCTATAATCTGTCAAATCGATTATTTCTTGTAAATGTTCTGCAAATTAATTGAAATTTCCGTGATCATTTCTAATTCATTAAAACATTTCACTTTGTACGCTAATTACCAGCAGCATCAGCATCACCGGCGTCTGTTCTGGAAGCTACCACAGCGTTGCCTACCGCATCGTTATTCGATGCAGCAGGATTTGAATTACATGCGGTGTCTGCTTGTGGGCTGCCAAAGCTCTCAGCGGTAAGATTTTCTATTGACATTGCCACTTCGTTCACATCCAAAGCAATATTATCACAGATTCTATTTACTAATTGATAATATTAAAAATATACCAGTTTAGAATTTTTCAAAATAAAACTTACTTTCTTCGTCATCGTCTTCCATATGTGTGGCCGTAGTGTTTAGTTCAATAGCTCTTCTAGTTGTATGCCGAATTCGATTTGAGGTTGTTGCAGTTGTGCTATTCGAGATTCGTGAATCGGTTCGCCGTGAAGATCTAAGAAGATCTCTACTTGCATTCAAGCCGCATTCAATCAACGAGCTTCCTATTGAAATAAGTTCTTCGAAAGTGTTATTGTCCATCTGCAAAATATACATAAATATACAAGTATGTAATCTTGTAGCGAGAGAAAACTAAACTTTCTCGATTTTACATATACTGTTTAGAAAAACTCACATTTGCAACTTTTTCGCCTTTTTTGTTAATTTGTCGTTAATAATATCGTTTTAATAGTACTAAATGATTTTTTTTTAATTTCTGTAAAGTAATGTAAAAGAAAATTTCGATAAACAAAAATTTCTGCATAAACTATTTCTTCTTAGTTTATTGTATATTTGTAGACTTAATTGAAAATTTCAAATTTTTATTCGTTGCTTTTTCAAAATAAAAATTTCATACAAATGGCTACGTTGGCATGGCAACAGCTTTTCCTGTCAATCAAATTTTTTACTTTAACCGAAAATACACCTTTGTACCGACATTTTTGTGTTAGGCGTGTTATATTTTATTTAGTGAATAATATTCACAAATGGAAAAGGGACCTACAGTTTATGGCCGAATCCGAACGGCTAATTTGAGAAGCTTTTCTATTCATATAATATTACTACTTTTAATACGTTGCCAGCACATCGACGAAAGGTAACGACCGCACAGAAAAATCTTTCTAAAATAAGAAAAATTATTTTCTGTCGTAGGTGGAATTAGAACACAGGCTTCGCCAAAGCTCATACTCAGTCGCCTAAGCATTAGCACATTCAGCCGCGGTCGCCGACATTGAAACTGACTACTCAATCTTATATATTGAATTAAACCCACAAAATGGCTTTTCATTTCAGCATTTCAACTGATTCAATGAGTATATGCGAGCGCACAGTTCGTGATACAGCCAATCACTGCCCCGACTTCCCTATAAATGCAGCTGCAGTGGCTTACTTCTTGAATCTGTTTTAAAAAATTCTATATATCGAAGTCTCTATAACTCGAACTTTTTTGTGGATTATGGTGATGCAAGTTAGGGAAGTTCAACTGTAATCGAACTACAAATAACCGAGTTATGGACAAAAAACCCTTACCGCAGTTTCTGCCACGCCCACAAAAAAAGAAAATTTATATTCCCCTAATTTTCACAACATAGCTGTTTAAATAAAGCGGTACATTTATATTTATCACATCAAATCACACTTTGTCAATTTTCTACATTGGTAGGGTTTACCTTATCTGAATATATATAGCGAATATAAACAATAGGTTTGATATATAGTACTATATGGGTCTTAAACATATGTCATGTATAACAAAAAATATCGAAAATACGCTATGCATAATATTATTTACTAAAAGAGTTCATCAATATGTTGTTACAAAACACTATCAGAAGCTCGTTCTTTGATCGGTAACATATCATCAATTTCTTCTGATTCGGCACCTTCTTTTGCAATGAAAGAAATAAATTTCTGAAATCCGTCGACGAGAGTCTGCGATGAATGGTTATGCAGCACTTCGATAAAACGGTTCACCATATTTGTTGCAAGAGTCTGAAAAATGTTAATTATAATATTAATATAATAAATAATTTTCTTGTGGCGTCATTGGTTTTTATACTCAAACTGCTAAAGTACTGCTAAATTCGAACGTACATTTCTTTTTCACACTGATAGTATTGCACAAAGTTGTGTTCAATAAGTAAAAATAACAGTGTTATTGCACTTTTTAGCAAAATTTGACATATTCTTAGAACAATCTAGTCTTTCAAATCAAAATTGTATGGGTCATTTCAATTGTTTATTCGAGGCATGAAAAAAAGCAGTCTTTGAAATTCTAAAATATGTTTAAAAAATTTCTTATAGTAATTGGAAGATAATGCTGTAGGACTAGTTGATCAAGAATTTATATACTTTAATGGGTCTTCGGCTTTTTCTTATATACAAAAATCTTATAAAAGTTATAAAATATCCAACCTTTTGAACAATATAAATATATTGCATTATATTCGATTATAAAAAAATAAAAAATAAATTTTTTTTTAGGATATTAAAAAAAAAAAGTTACTTTCGACATTGCCGGATACTAGTGAAATTCGATGCTGAATATATCCGTAAAGCATTTTAGCCCTTAAGTGGACTTTTTTGTAATTTTTGAAGAAAAGACTACAATGAAAGATCAGAAGTGCGGATTGAAATATGAAAATTGCAAAAGAATATAAGAAAATATTCCTATACTAACCTTAAAGATTCACCTGGCACAAGTGCTCAGACAATAGCTTTAAATTTGCCAAATAATGTAAGATAACGTTTATAATAACATCTCTTGCTTTTGTTTTTAAATATCTTCAAAAATCTCAAATCACATACGTACATATCTATATATAGTATACGTACTAAAAATTACATACCTTTACATCTTTACTATGTACTTTGTGTTTATTATGTAGCGAATGAATCACACCCAGACTATTTTTAAAATGCACCGGATTATGAAGACAATTTTCAATCAGATGGCCACCCATACGTATCATTGAAACGGCATGACGGTGCAATTCATATAATTGAGTTTTGTCGTCCTTCCGGAAATATTTAAGTTGTTCCTCGTTTTTTGCAAGATACTTGTAAAATATCTCCTTGCCGATGCGTCGATGGATTGGCTTTAGCAAACGCCAAGCTTGCTTAAGTGCAGTTTTTTCATTTTGAGTCAAATCCTCAGATATTGTTTCATCAGATATAGATTCATGTACTTCTTCAATGATATTGAGCTCGTCTTGTTCACTGGCGTTAGACATTTTCGAACAGAAAATTTAGAGTTTGCCACAGCAAATGGAGATTTTAAGTTTTTACTATTGCGCCGCTCTCGTTCAATGAATGAAAATTTTTAAATATATTGTTTGAAATTATTTTCAAATCATCTAAAAATTTCTGGGTATTATATTTAAATTTATTGAATATTTGTAGATTTAATTAAAGTTTCATATTTTCCCAAGTTTTATGCTTTTGCACAATAATAATTTAATTCAAATGGCTACTTCGGCTGACTTGCCAAAAACTCTTTTTGTCAATCAAATTTTTTACTTTAATCGAATTGCAGGTAACACCTATGTATGTACCAAACTACTTCAAATTTAGACAGGGTCTGTTTGGCTATCGAAGGTATTTATGGGCTATATAATCTAACTATAACTATATTATAGTTTTGATATATAAAGTGGGAATAGAAACTGACTACGCAATCTTGTATATTAAATCAAGCCCCCAAAATGGCTTCAACTGAAAACGTATATGCGAGCGCACAGGTCCTGCACAGCCAATCACTGCCCGGCTCTATGAATCTGAGTGAACTTGTAGATAAATCCATCTGCAGTGGCTTACTTCTTGACTCTGTCTTACATCCATTTAAATGAGAAACACTGTGCAAAACATACAATCCACACATTCACCGACTTTAAAATAGATGACAACTTTAAATTCAACTTCAACATTTCACATAAGAACATTGTCCTGTTACAACAACTTTATGTGAATGTTCAAGTGTTAACAGTGGTAGCTGATCTTCATTCAGCATTAAACTCATGTACCTCATCACGACGGTTTCTATGAACCCAACTTTACGACAACTTTTTTTCATTTTTACTGCTTCAATTTTAACCAATAACACTGAGAGAAAAGGGATGTCCGCCTGTAGGAGCTGTACGCAAGTATTGCTTTTACTATAGCTAGACTGTGTTTTCAACGAAGAGGTTTTCATTACATACATTTATTGCACATTTGAAATATTGGCAAATTTTAATAATTGTAATTATTTTTTAAAAGAATTACAAAATGAAAATAAGAGGAAGTATGAATCAAACGAAAAATATGAAAAAATAAACACTGAAAGTGAACTATATAACTACATATAGTATGTAACTATATAATTTGCATATGTTACGCTTTGCATTGACGCTAGAATGCCTTTTATGCAAACAAATATTAACAAAACGTCAAACAATGCGTATTTATGTATGATTGATTATACAGATTTTCTGTTCGTAGTCTATATGAATATAGTCTATATATAAATACGCATTATTTGACGTTCTGTAAATTTTTTATTGCATAATGGGCATTTACCCGTCAATTGCAAAACGCGACGTATACAAATGCCACAGAAGACGTGTCCACATTTGGTGGATGACGGCGAACGTCCACGTACATTTTCGTAGCAAATGGGACACATGTACGATTCCTCCTGAGAATTTTCTTTCAACTTTATTTCTGGTGCAGTATTAACTTCCTTTTTCGTTTCACCACCAAACATCCTGGATGCTGAATGACGGCTAGGACGTGGTGCTCGATGGAATGACTGATTTGCGTTATTAAGACCTGCTCGACGTTCAATGCCAATTCGCTGTGTGTTAGGCGGTGTGCAAAGGTCAACAAAAACATCTGGCGGACGAGTAGTTCTAACAACGTAAATATCGTCAAATGGAATTGTGTTGCTATAATCTGTCAAATCGATTATTTCTTGTAAATGTTCTGCAAATTAATTGAAATTTCCGTGATCATTTCTAATTCATTAAAACATTTCACTTTGTACGCTAATTACCAGCAGCATCAGCATCACCGGCGTCTGTTCTGGAAGCTACCACAGCGTTGCCTACCGCATCGTTATTCGATGCAGCAGGATTTGAATTACATGCGGTGTCTGCTTGTGGGCTGCCAAAGCTCTCAGCGGTAAGATTTTCTATTGACATTGCCACTTCGTTCACATCCAAAGCAATATTATCACAGATTCTATTTACTAATTGATAATATTAAAAATATACCAGTTTAGAATTTTTCAAAATAAAACTTACTTTCTTCGTCATCGTCTTCCATATGTGTGGCCGTAGTGTTTAGTTCAATAGCTCTTCTAGTTGTATGCCGAATTCGATTTGAGGTTGTTGCAGTTGTGCTATTCGAGATTCGTGAATCGGTTCGCCGTGAAGATCTAAGAAGATCTCTACTTGCATTCAAGCCGCATTCAATCAACGAGCTTCCTATTGAAATAAGTTCTTCGAAAGTGTTATTGTCCATCTGCAAAATATACATAAATATACAAGTATGTAATCTTGTAGCGAGAGAAAACTAAACTTTCTCGATTTTACATATACTGTTTAGAAAAACTCACATTTGCAACTTTTTCGCCTTTTTTGTTAATTTGTCGTTAATAATATCGTTTTAATAGTACTAAATGATTTTTTTTTAATTTCTGTAAAGTAATGTAAAAGAAAATTTCGATAAACAAAAATTTCTGCATAAACTATTTCTTCTTAGTTTATTGTATATTTGTAGACTTAATTGAAAATTTCAAATTTTTATTCGTTGCTTTTTCAAAATAAAAATTTCATACAAATGGCTACGTTGGCATGGCAACAGCTTTTCCTGTCAATCAAATTTTTTACTTTAACCGAAAATACACCTTTGTACCGACATTTTTGTGTTAGGCGTGTTATATTTTATTTAGTGAATAATATTCACAAATGGAAAAGGGACCTACAGTTTATGGCCGAATCCGAACGGCTAATTTGAGAAGCTTTTCTATTCATATAATATTACTACTTTTAATACGTTGCCAGCACATCGACGAAAGGTAACGACCGCACAGAAAAATCTTTCTAAAATAAGAAAAATTATTTTCTGTCGTAGGTGGAATTAGAACACAGGCTTCGCCAAAGCTCATACTCAGTCGCCTAAGCATTAGCACATTCAGCCGCGGTCGCCGACATTGAAACTGACTACTCAATCTTATATATTGAATTAAACCCACAAAATGGCTTTTCATTTCAGCATTTCAACTGATTCAATGAGTATATGCGAGCGCACAGTTCGTGATACAGCCAATCACTGCCCCGACTTCCCTATAAATGCAGCTGCAGTGGCTTACTTCTTGAATCTGTTTTACATTCAATTGAATGAGAAACACAGTACAAAACATACAATCCACAAATACATTCACCGGCATTCACACACTTCAAATACAGTACATCTTTAAATACAACTTACATTACATGAACATTGTCCTATTACAACAACTGTATCTGAATGTTGAAGTGTTTACAATGGTAGCTCATCTTCTGCTTTAAACTCATGTATCTGATCTCGACGGTTTCTATGAAACCTGCTTTACGAAGACTTATTTTTATTTTTTTACGCAAGTAATGCTTTTACTATAGCTAAACATTGATTTTATCGAAGGGGTTTCAAGTACTTCCATTTTGCGCAAATTGAAATAGTGGCAAATTTTAATAGTTATAAATTTATTTTTTTAGAATTACAAAATGAAAATAAATGAAAGTATGATTCAAACATATATGAAAGTGAACTTAACTTAAGGGCAAAAAAATCGGGATAATCATTTATATGTAAATACGCATTATTTGACGTGCAGTTAATTTTTTATTGCATAATGGGCATTTACGCGTCAATTGTAAAGCTTGACGTATGCAAATGGCGCAGAAGACGTGTCCACATTTGGTGGATGTCGGCGAACGTCCACGTACATTTTCGTAGCAAACGGGACACTTGTACGATTCTTCCTGAGAATTTTGTGTCAACTTTATTTCTGGTGAGGTTTTAACTTCCTTTTTCGTTTCACCATCAAACACTTTGGGTGCTGAATCACGGCTAGGACGTGGTGCTCGACGGGGTGACTGATTTGTGTTATTAAGAGCTGCTCGACGTTCATTGCCAATTCGCTGTGTGCTAGGCGGTGTGCAAAGGTCAACAAAAACATCTGGCGGACGTGTAGTTCTTGTAACATAAATATCGTCATATGGAATTGTGAAACTGTAATCTGACAAATCGATAATCTCTGGTGAATGGTCTGCAAATTAATTAAATTTTCTGTATTCATTTTTAATTCTTTACAACATTTCACTTTCTACGCTTTTTACCAGCAGCATCAGTAGTACCGGCCTCTGATCTTCCAAGATTGTTAAGCGGCGGTGTGGAAGCTACCACAGCGCTGTTTACGGTATCGTTATTAGATGCAGCAGAATTTGAATTACATGCGGTGGCTGCTTGTGGGGTCGCAATTTCTGACCTGCGAGAGCTGTTAGAGGTACTACTTGCTAATGGCATTCCTACTGCGCTCAGATCCAAAGCAACATTATCACAGAATCCATTTACTAATTGATAATATTAAAAATATACCAGTTTAAAATTTTTTAAGATAAAACTTACTACGTTCCACATCGGCTTCCATATGTATTAAGCTGGAGTTTAGTTCAATAGCCCTTCTAGTTGTTGGCCGAATTCGGTTTGAGGTTGCACTAGTCGAAGGGCGTGAATGGCATCGCCGTGGAGACCTCATAACACCATTTGCATTCAAGCCGCTGTAGACATTATCAATCAGCGCGCTTCCGATTGAAATAAGTTCTTCGAAAGCGCTATCGTCCATCTGTAAAATATAAATATGCAAGCGAATATTATAGAAGTGTGTATTCTTGTGGTGAGAAAAAACGAAAGTTGCTCGATTTTACACAGCAGTAAATGTTGTTTATAAAAACTCACATTTGCAACCTTTTCACTTTTTTTGTTCATTTGTCAAATACAATATCGGTAAATCAAAATTGCGATAAACAAAACTTTCGGCATAAACTACTTCTTCTTACTAGATTACCATTCTGCAAAATTATAGTTTCATTTAAAATCGAGACGATTGTCGAATGGTAAGTTTATTTCAAATGCCATTTGGAAAAAGTACGCACCTTATTTCTAGTTTAAAAAAAAAAAAAAAACAGCTGATGTAACGTAGCCAGTTATAACGCTACGTTTAGCTACATACGTTTGATAGAACAGTTGTTTTTGTTTACAACAGAAAAGAGAAAAATTAATAAATATATAATAATATGTATTTTTGAAAACAATTTTTTATTAAATATAGTAAGTAAAACGGAATAATGCAATTGTGATTCAGAATAAAACTAAAAAAATGGTGTTAGAAAATTATATATTGAACCTATATTGGCTCTTCTGCTAATTATACAGAACTTCATGTTTTTTCTACCAATTCCATTGAAATTTTCTTTATTATTTTTTATATATTAATACACGTTAAAAAATACAAAAGAAAAAGATAAATATTTATCAAGAAAATAGGTTATTTATAGGGTTTATCAAAAGAAAATAGGTTATTTCGCGCAGTTTTATTTGTAATTTTTCAATTTTATTTCATATATTTTTTTTACATTCTTTGCGTTCTTTGTTTTTTCTTCTTATTTTTAAATTTTGCTTCTCTCATTCGCTGCGAATTGTCAAACTGTCGTAACGTGGCGTAGAATATCTAATATCAACAGATACACACTACACTACTTCACGTCTTCATATTACGTTCATTATTACTGACTCCCTATCTTTTCATACAAATAGATGCTTGAGTCAAAAATGATGATTGCGCAGATCGGGGTACGAAAATAAGCTCGTTCTGCGCATTCCGTGGAGTACTTCAACTGCAACTGACTGCTGAGTTACAATACATGCAACGAAACGCAGAAAAGTTGGCGAAGTTTCAACTTTTGGTGTGCGTTGAGTATTTTGACAGCTATGCCGAATGAAAATAGCAACGTTGTTATCTTAACAAAATTGTTTTCATAATAAAATGAATAAATTAAATTGATTGAAATGTTTATAAATTGTTAATATTTAACCAAACTGCTAAAAAATTGATTTAGCAATTATTTTATTACTTGTTTGACGCAAAAAAAAAAGTAAAAACAGCACCATTTTAGTGTGTAAACGGAGCTAATGCTCCCCATATTGGATACACGGTAGATCATAGCTTCAACATTTCGTGTAAGTGTTGATTGACGCTGCGCCATACACGACGATCATTTTGCTGTAATCATATAGTCTTTCGATGCATTTGTATTCTTCCGCGACATGCTTACCCTTCACTGGCAAATAAAAAATGACAATTTGACTGACATTTGGCCACATACGAGACATTACACTGCATGATCAAACAAAATCGTGTCTGTGTCACACATACACTCTTATTTTCACTCACACAACCAAATTTGTTGCTTCATTGAAGCTGTGATCTTCCGTGTATGGGTGGCATAACGGATTGTATGTGCCCACCTCAGTATGCCAATACTTCGCTGTCAGTTGCTGTTGAAGTATTGGCGGATTGATGGATTCTACATGCCAGAGCCTTTATGCCTTGATTATAATGGACGTAGCGTGGCGTATTAATGCTTCCAACTGCATACCGTTGTTATTGTCGATAATTTTTGGTTGCATAGACCCCTTTTGTTGCCATTTTGGATAATTTTTGGTTGCGTATACCGCTTAAACAATGCATTGACATGAATGAAATTTTGTTCACTGCAAATTTTGATTTGCGATTGCTGCTGCGTCAAAAAGTTTCTTATTTAAGAAGAGTAATGCCCCCTATGGGTCATACATAACAGCTGCAATCAAACTTGATTGCATGAGTGAAGATAAGAGTGAATGTGTGACACAGACACGATTTTGTTTGATCATGCTATCAATTTTTTGATATTTTGTGATCATTTCCATCAGACAAGATAGAGAAACGAGACTTGATGAAAATAGTCACCACTGTCAAAACAAATCCATTTTTTTTGAAAAGTGACGTCTTTCAAATCACCAC
>JAWNPW010000532.1:0-14274 GCA_035078745.1 Diastata ussurica
CTACAAAATACAATATTTTCTTATGGAATTTGGCACATTTATGCCAATCAATGATATAAATATTCGATCCAAAACTGTTAAGTTAACCGACTACAACGGTACAGAAGCTTCGGTGCATGCCGAAGATACTAATCTGCTACATTTCTGGTTTTCGTTTAAAAAACTGAGTGAGCAAACAAAGTTTTAATGCTTTTTTGTGCTTCAGATAGAAGGTCTTGACTTGTTATTTCCACCGATGCTTGCTCCCACATTAACAACTCATGGATGCATACAAAGTTTAGACTTGCTTCCAACAATATATGATGTTAGTAATCCTCGTGGTTCTTTGCTACGACCACGCAGACTTAACTAACATATTGTCCAAGTTTTGTGTCAATCGGCGCAACGGTTCTCGAGTTTTAGACGCTCCTACCAGAAACGAACTTTTTTCTGCATTAATACGAATTATTTGAATTATATTCCTTGTAAACATGTTTTGAAATAATTTAAAACTGCCCAGGAACTATCAACTTGTGTGTTGCTAAGCAGTATCTATGAACAATCTTGGCAAGCTATGTACTTATGCTATCTACTAAAATTTTTCTAGTGGGCTGTCATTTCATAAAAATTTTAAAAATTATTGAGGAAAGACATATCTTCGTTCTAATTCAATTAAAAAAAAGAAATGGTTTCCATCGTTGTTGTTTCCATCTGCTTTTTTTTAACTTCGATAATTGGTACATCGATGTTCCTGAATCAAGACTCGGATCGATGCTCTCCAGCGTTCAATTTAAGTACATATGTATTTAGTATTGCAATCGGAGATCTATTAATGGCAATAAAAATAAGTTCATCCATACGTAATTTGAGAGGATGCCAAATAAGCCGAATCGTAATCGAATTTATTTTTAGTCAACTGTTTTTTGAGTTCATGATTTTGAAGGTTTGGTGCAAATTGGAACGTTTTCTGTACAAATTGGTTAAGATGATACTACAGCCATTTGAGTACAAGCCAATATACCATTCGTTAGAATACTATTCCTTTGCATCATTAACATTCGTTGTGGCATTGTTTTTGGCTTTCATCGCTTGTAAGACGACTAAAAGTTATCAAAAGCTGTGGTATGAAAATATTCTCAATAGACCAGCTTCAAGTCGTCATGTGATTATCCGTTTTGATAGCGAAATGGTTAATACATATGATGTTATGATGCGGCCGACAAGCAGTACCCATTCACGTAGGCGTGGGCCTACTGCCAACGGTCGCAGACGTGCTGCTAATCGTATTGCTACTCATACTGGTGTCGGTGAGGTTACTTCTACCACTGATGGTGATCTTCCTGCTACCAGTCATACTCGCAGTCGACGCCGTTAATTTCATTAAATTGTTCCATTGTGTTGTTGTTGTGGTTGTTATTTTTTATGTTAAAATAAATATTTCAAACGAAACTTTCGTTTAAATATCATAAATGGTAAAAGTTGACAATTTTTAGATTTGTCTGAATCATTACACAATTATATCACGAACGGAGCAGAAGCGTATTATTTGGGAAATCAAAAAGCAATTAAGTATAGACATATAATGCATATAAATAAGAGTTATCAGTGCTGTGGAGGAAATGGACAGGATTTTACAGATGGCAGTAGTACCTCCCAAATGTAGTAAGTTTTTATATTTATTAATTTATAAATCTGGAAGCGATAAACTTCGAAATATTGTGTATGGCAACTTGCTTGCAAAATCAATATTTTTATTTTTTGACATAAAACTCAAACAGTCACAAAAAGGTTTGAAAATTTTCAGGTAACATTGCTCAAAACAATATAGGAATTCACGGTTTTTATACCCATCGTCAAGGGTATACTAAGTTTGTGCGTCCCTTAGTAACACCTAGTAGCAGCGTCCATAGACCGTGATATCAGCCTCGAAAACTGTCAAGATATAAATGTTGATCCCAAAACTGGGCATGAATCTTCTACTTTTCAACATTTTTATCGACTATTTGTCATTTCAAAAATTTTTGGGAACGTACTTTTGCCCAAAAATTTCAAACCAAGCAAATTGTTAAAAATTATTCAGATGCAAATATAAATGGTGAATGATATAAAGTAGTCGGTCCTAATATGATATTCTTTCTGTTTTTTTTTTTTTTTTTTTTTTGTTGGCAAATTTTTTATAACAGAAAAGTTCATTAATACGAATGAACGCAGACGCATGAAATCTTGAAAAAATGCATTAGTCAAATCGCTTGAGATATATAAGTACACATACATATACAATATATTTATATAACTGATCACAGACTAGACACCCTTTTCAGATGATGTGTTTGAGCGTTGGATAGAAAAAAGCACGCATAAAAATGCAATATAGCTGGTTGCATATATGCCAAAGGCGTTTTTATGCAGAAAAATTATAGTGAAAAGTAAGTTGTAGTAGTTGAAGGCATAGGAAAATACTCAAGTGAAAACATGTAATAAAACGAAATCATCATTAGACAGCCAGCAACATGATACAGTTGACCAGTGTGTTTTTCCAGCAACACAATAGATAAATTTCATTGCGAAGAAATGATACGAGTACGAGGCGGCAGTACTAATGACAGTAGCAATTGAAATCGTTCAAGTGCTCTGGAAGTGAATTATAAAAACAAAGAGATGAAGTTGGGGAGACCGATAGATAATAAACGCACTTGTATGTCATACTGTAATGTATATAGTATATTGTATGTTGCTGCAACATTTGATGCCAACAGAAGTATGATCGGAAGTATGAATGAGCTAACAAATGAGTTTTATAGCATGTTGCCTTGGATACAGATAGTCTAATTGACAAGCAAAAACACATACAGACAGTCAGACAGACAGACAGACAGTCAGACAAATAGTCAACATGTCAGTCAACCCATAGATTGTTTTCATCTTGCAACTTCAACGTTTCTTTCTATTGGTTGCGTTCATTTATTGTGATCTGTTCGATATTCAAGAATTATATTTGAAAAAAAATAAAAATAAATCAGAATAAATGAATGAATAGAAACTGCACAGAAAATGAATTTGCAAAAAAAATCACAAATCTGAACAGCTACAATTGCAGCTATTGTATCTGTGAGATACATTTAACTGTTGTTTTTTATCTGTCTTCATTGCAAATGCTGTTGTTGTTTCAGTATATAAGGAAATACAGAAAATTACAATAGTTTCGTTGCGGTTTCCAATCGAGTATTACAGTTGCAACATTCAAATGGGAAAAATATCGAAATATGTGGTTTGAGAATTTATTATGACGAAAAGTATATGGTAGCGAACGAATAACGAAACTGAAATGTTTTAAACACATGTATTTTCATTGAATACACATTCATGCATTCAATCGCTCATTAATTTAATAATTTAGTCAAATGTCTTTGTAACAAATACTTCGATTGATCAAATTTTCGCCATAATTTTATTTATGTATGTCTGCTTTTGTGCGACACGAAAGTAAGCGGCATATTTGTGGTTTCATTTAATAGAGATTTACTGCTTGTGAATACACTAAGCAAAAATCTAAGAGTCAATCCAATCTCGAATGTAAAAGTTTTTGCTATTAATTTTTGTGACTGAAATTCAATTTCGAATAAATGTTTATTTCTTTAGAATTCTTCCACGGCATTTATCTATTCCGCATTAAAGCAGTTATCTATTTTCTGGATGATAAGTGAAAAATGAGAAGTCCACTCTTTTTGAAATTTCAAAGATAAATTGAGTAACTGAAGTATCCTGAAACGTTTCCTACGTTTAGAGAAATTGTTTTCATTAAATATTAGCTTTGTGCATACAGTGACTTATAAATTATAGATCATCTCTCGAAATATGGATAATAAGAAGACAACAAATTGGAGAATGCTAGCATTGAATAATATGGATCGCTAGGTGTAATGGAATATTTTTATTAAGTTATTATTTGTATCTAACTGAGAAGATTCCTCAAATAAAAAAAATTGAAAATGAATAAAAATTTTCTTTCGTTATTTTTCATGAACTGGAAAGTATTTTTCTAAGTGTATCTATATTAAAACTATTGTGCGCGCTAGTTTCATAAGCAGGAAGTTGTAATCGTTTTGCTGAAAAAGCAGCTTATGAGTTTATGTCAATAGCTGCATTTTTTGTTGCAACATATCTTTGCGAATATTATGTATGATTTGTGAAAATATGCATTGGATAAGTAAACAAATAAACAGATTTTATAATTAATCAAAATTGTAAATACTTTGACGAGTGACAAATAAAAATGCGGCACCAACACTTGTAGTTGGTTACGTTTGCTCGTTATTGCATAATATTTGTATCGGTTCGTTTAAAGCTGCACGCATTATTTCTTATTTAATTTTTTTTTTTACATAATTGTCTTCAGATTTAAGTACTAATTGTTACAATTAATGTTGCATTATTAGGTGTTTTTTTGTTTTTAATAATGCGGAAAAATCGAAAACAAAATAGTCAACGCTATTGTAAATATGTGTTATTTTTAAAATGCATTCATCGAAGCGATAAATAGAAACTGCATATACAAAATATGCGAACATATATAGATGGGCAGAGACGGACAATCGTCAAACAGGCAAACAGTTCCACAAAAAAACAGACTACTTTATGAAAAGAGAAAGAGTGTGTTAAATGCAATTATACGCCTGCATTCTGCGTTCAAATATTAAAAATTAAATGAAGACACACCAAAAAGGCGTCAAAAAATAAACTAATTTCATTTGCGTAAATTTCATTAAAGCAGCTTATTAATTTTTATTATATCACGTAACCGAACACCCACCGACGCAGCGTTTCTGTCCGCTTTGGGGAGATGACCGTTTATGAGAGCTTCCACTGCAAACAAAAAATTTTCGTCGTCAATATAATTTGTACGGTTATGGGAGTTCTCCAATTGCTGGAGCTATCCGTTATGGACATTATTGGACGCTGAAGAAGAGACGTTGCAGTATTGTGGTTTTTTGAACAATTTTTGGATCGTTAAGAAAAGTTATATCGATATATGCAACTATGTTTATCCGTCCGTCTTTGGGCATACTAGCTCTCGAAGTGTATTCCGTAGGAACATCGAACCTGGTGAGTACGTTTTATATTGGCCAAGAAAGCACCCTATTGAAAATTGCTAAAATCGAACCATGCATAAATGGTACCTCCCATACAAGTGAGATATATTTATCGCAATAACTTATGTGAGAAGAGGGAGTGGGTAAGGTTCCTCTATTACGGTGAGATCACTATCGGATCCATTAAACCTCGCTTTTTCCTTCGAGTTATTAAGCAAATTAGCTTTCCGATCGAAAGCCCCATGTGTTCTGATTCTTCACAATTCAAGCCAATGAGTTCGGAAATTCGAAAAGATGCTGTATAGTACCTGTCCCTTCCAAGCAGTATCCCATTTTATGTAGGTGGTAATAACAAACTTTTGTAGCCCCACGTTATTTATGTTTCAGGACTTGATTATTCATTTTTACACTGAACGTAATATAATTTTTTACGAAGCATATATTTGAGATATCGTCCATAACTGAATTAGTTTGCTTTAATTTAATCGATCATATATTGGAAACAAATAACAAATACATACAAACCCTCTAGGAAATAGAACGAGTCCAACATTTGTGCAGGAATGTGTCCATTTACTTGCTAGGTCAGGCCCACAGTTACCGATTACAGTTAGACCAAAAAATTATTCCTCTGCTAAATTGGTTGGACGGTATATAAATTAGTAAACAGACCCCAGTTCAAATTTTCTTTACTAGTTTTTGCTAAAGTTGCTAAACCATTATGCAAAATAGGCGAAAATAAATAATTATTAAAAAGATAAAATCTTTCAAAATGTGCGCTTGATTGATTTCGCACCGTTGTTGTTGCTGAATTGCTGATAGTCGCCCGCAGTGCTTTAAATTTCAATAAATAAACATGAGAAATTTTCAAACATAAAGTTTTTTCAAACTTAATTTATATATTTTTTCGGTTTTTCCAAGCACTTTATTTTTATACTTTATTAATTTTTTTCTCATTTTTATTTATTTATGATTTTGTTAAAGTGTTAATTAGAAATGTTTTTCAAAAGGTATTAAATGTTGCAACGTCAGCGTGATGCGTTTTTTTGCATTTTTTCTTTGTTGTTGGTGTTGCTGCTGCTGTTATTGCATTTTTAAACAAAGCATAGCAAAATTGATTAAAAAAAACAGTTTATGAAAAAACGAAAAAGCAAAAGAAAAAAATTATGCGTGCATGAAATCGCACAAACATAAATATTATGAAAAGGGAAGTTCGTTAATTTTGAAAACAACATTTTTTTTTCTCTATCATACTTTTTTTCTTGCTTCATTTATATAGACTTTGTTTGGTTTTCTTCATCAAAACATCAACTTTAAACAAAAAAAATTGTACATAATTAACGTATAAATTGTGCTTGGAAGACCGGAAATTTATTAAAAAAAATATGTATTTTCGGAACTAATTAGCTTATGAAATCTTTTTTCGTGTGCAAGAAATGTAAATTAATACTTTTTAATTAGGCAGAAGGCATTCATTCATATATATATATATATATATATATATTTAAAAAAAAATTTTTTTTCTGCCATGAAATCCAATAGCTTAGCTTGTAATTCAATAACAAAGTTCAGTTGGTTCAGAGTTCTTATGTTGAGTGAGTGAGGAAGCCAATTATTGCACCGCAAACCCAAGCTAGCATCGAAGATATCCGAGCGCTCGTAGTTCTTTGAAGTTTGGCAATGCTGACGACTGTAGATCACCATCCTATTAATTATTGATTCCCGCTTTTCTAAGGATTTCTCCAGAGTTGTTCTATTCGATAAGTAAAATAAAAGAACTAAAAATCAAATACTTCACGTCAAGTTCTGGTTATATGTCCAATAGGATTGCGCAGATACTCAATGTTTTCAACCTATTAAAAGATGAACAAATACGTTCTGCTGATTGCAATCACCTCAGAACAGCTCAAATTTTGTACAATTGAAACAAATTGTTGATAGACACTTTGCTGTAATGGTTTATCGATGTCAAATTTCGTACATCTAAAGACTCCAGATCGTGTATGTAGGTGAGATGGGGAGTTGGTTGATGTTGTCACACTAAGATACATATTGTGAAGAAAACCAGTTTTCCAACCGAAAAAATACATAGGATTTCTGCTTCATTCAATTCCTGTTTGTCCAGACCGAATGCCGAAGCCTGAAAAGAGCTGGACATTTTGTGATTAGGTGTAACAAGGTTTCTTCCTTTTCATAGGTCTCGAATGTCGAACTCTTGGATCGACGTCGAGATTCGAGTCCGGGATTACCATTTTATATAGTTGGTAGTGGCCTATTGTAGCCACGCACAAAAGTTGTAGTCGAACGAAAAGAATTTTTTGAGTGATCCACCCAACATGATTTTTCATAAAGATGTAGGTTTTTTCCAATAAGGGTTTTAGCTTCTTGTCTTGCTTGTTCCTTAGCACCATGGTCCCCATAATAGTTTAACATTACTCCTTAGAACCAGTTTGTTTAGGCTGATGTTGCATTGAACGATTAATTTTTGTTTATGGGCAACTGTTCTGGTATAACTTGACTATCCGACAAAAAATATTGATTCGGAGGCCGTGTGTATTGGTCAAGTACAGAGTACTCTCTAAAATTTTGCTAAAATTTTGAATCTGACACTACATTCTCGATTTCTCGCAGCTTATACAATATAGCTAATTTAGGAACGATATATCTCAGCCTCTGGCTAGAGATATCTCAAACTTTAGATACAGACTTTCTACAGCAAATCCTTTAAAATGGATTAAGCTGGAGTTGAGTCAGCTATCGAGCTCTTGCAGTTGCTGAATTGTCATACCTGAAGTATGTAGTTATATAAACTGATAAGTCCTACTCTAATATTGTAAGTCTAATATTAAAATCTACGATTGTTTGTTTGCCTTTGATCATCTGCTCTACATCTATTGCTATTGCTTGATGAAGACAACAATAACGTTTAGTAAATATTTGGAAACCAACGGTTTTGCTTTATTTTCAGAAGAACTTTCACAGAAGGTTAGACAAATAAAGTACGACCTCTACGTACCGGACACCTATTAGTAGGGTTGTCCAGTAATCCATTCAGCTTCATTTTGCGGACAGTCTGCATATCAAATCTGCTTTCAACTCTAAGTTTCGTGAGAACATATAAGTGTCAGATATAAAGATAATGGTGTGGTATTCTTTGCCATTGAAAGACCTTCGTTTACTGTTATAATAATAAAGAAATTACATTTAAATTTTTTGATGGTTCTTTAATAATATTGTATTCTTTGCTTACGAGTTTACAAATTGTTTCCGATCAAGTATTCTTATTTTTGTGAAGCTCACAATGTTCATTCTATTTTTATTTGTTCATATTCAATCAATAATAACATTAATTTCGTAAATAATAAATATTTAAGTAAACGAGCTTCTATGGGTATCAAATGTGAATGGAATATTCATGGCAAAGAAGCATTATTTAGAAAAAGCATTCACGACTTAAGCCAATTTGCGAAATAATGACGAGTGGAACCCATAAACATCGAAGTGAAACTTTAATTGGTGAAGTTTCAAGGTTTTAGTGCATAATTAACTACAAGCAACTTGTCAGCCACAAATCGGGACCATAAAGAAACTTTAACGCGTACTAACAACAAGTTTTAGAATTGTGAATAAAGTACATAAGTAAAATTGTCGCATGATATTTCTCGAAATGTTAGCGTACCTATACTGAAAATGATACTTCCATCTAAAGTAAACTAATTACTTGTTGATTTAAATGCAAATTGGATAAATGTATGAACAACAACAAGCGACATATGACGTGCATTTGATACGCGGTAACACTCAGTGAACAGCTACAAAGCTAAAAATTCAAAGTTTTTTAGTGATTAATTTGTTTTGTATTTCTTTCATTTTTGTATGCAAATATCTATCTCTCACTTTTCTCCCACTCCACGCCCACATACATGCAACTAGATAGCAGATACTTTATTATTATTGTAGATTGAAAATGTTGTTGGCGATTGGAGTTGCTGATTTTTCACTTCGACACTAGTCCAAGTGGGATCTAGTTTGATATGATTTAGAATAGCTTTCTATTCGATTGTCGGTGTGATGCATTGCATTTGGTAGTGGAAAATGAAAACAAAAAAGGAATAATATCATTAGAAAGGCATATCAACGAAAAAGTAATTCGAATAGAAATCGTGGCCAACGTGGGTGAGCTTGAACTACAGCGAAAGCCTGATTTAAATTTATTTTTTTCGTGGTACTGGATGGAGTTTCACACACCATCAGTTGAATTAGGACAATACCGTTCACCCAGAGAAAAAACATAGTAAATCCAATTTTTTACACTTTTATTAAAATATTTGATAGTCAAACATCTCAACCAAATATCTTGCTTTTAGTATAAGCCAAAGTCGAAAAAAAGATTGATAATTATAAGACGCGCAATACGAGAGGTAGTTTAAATAAAGGGTGGCATTTTTAAAATTAATAGCGTTTTCTTTCCTCACAAAAAATGTCGCACTTTTTCTGCCTTGTATATAAAATGCAAATTATAGTGTTCTATTCCAAACAAAAACAGAACTTTGAACTTCAATATATATTCTATTCTGAAAATTTCGCCTGAAAATTAAAAGTGAAAATATCGCTCTTTTGCATTCTTAACAAAGTATGGATTGCCGTCAAGTAGAATCAGTTGTTAGTAAATATTTTAATGTGGGATTTTTCTACTATAAATATGGAAAATATTATATATGAAGTTTTGAATCTAACAATTCTATAACAGAGTTTCATTCATGATGATAACGTCTTCTTTACGTGCGCTAAAAAATTAAATGTAAAGTGTTGCATATTTAATTTAAAATTTTTTCTCAGAGAAAACTGCATAGTCAATTCAAATATAATCATACTTATTTTTATTATGGATTTTTCTTTGGGTGTATCAGCAGTATATTTTCATTGATCCAAAGTTCACTATTGCGATGAAAGGTTGCTGTTGCATTCAACAGTTGAATTAAAAAATCTTTAATGTTTGAGTCTTTGTTAAAATATTTGCTGAAAATCCCACAGAGATCTTTCAACGCTTATAATCGGAAAATATTAGTCAAGTTGAACTTATAAATTATGAAGCAGTATAACTGTTTCATACAATAATATAAGCCAGAGACTAAGGCCTTGAGGAGGGAGACTGCCCACTGTGCTGCAACGAGATTTGTTTTATTTATTTTGAAATAGAAATAAATTTTTCCGTGCAATTAATTTCACTCATTCCATTGTTTGTTCGTTCAATTCGTGTTTTCGAAAGTGTATGAGAATGAAGCGATATTTTATGACTGTTGAAAAGAAAACAGAAACTATTTGAAATGCACGTTTTTCTGTTTGTTATTGAGGCACACGTGTGAATCAACTTTTAACTAATAAAATAAAAATTCCAAATGAAAGCAAAACACAAATCATTTAATAAACAAGAAAAAATGCATAAACATTCTTAATAAATGTAAAATCAACTTAAATTTCAATGTTTATATGCTCAGAAGGAAGTGAAGCTTAACTAATTGCTCATTAAAATAAATAAAACAAATATAATTGATATCAGTTTTCTTCGCTCTTTTTATTGTTTAATAAAACTAAATGCAGTAATTAATGCATGTTTGCCATGGTTTAATAAAATACTTTTTTATAATCGAACACTGCTAATTACCAGAACCGGAAAATGCAAATTGGCAATAAATAGCAATTTACTGCAACGAATGGTAACAATGATTATAAAATGCATAACTACATGTCTCTCTATATATATATGATTAATAATGGTAATAATGAACATGTAAATAGTAAAACAATCACCAATAAATAATGATTGCGTTCGACTGTTTTAAAAATGAATGTATAAATATTATTGAAACAACGTCATTTCGCTTCTGAAGCATTTTACTATAAGGTTTTCGTTTCAGTAAATGTTAGTTTATTATTATAAACTTAATCTTAAAAATGAAATCTGAAAATTATACATAAATGAGAAGAGCTGAAGAGCTGCTAAATCTTTGATTTCATATATTTAATAGCGCCCAAATTGAATAACAGCTAAAAATCTTCAATCATTTTGAGACTTTTTTCATTTTTAGATTTGAGAGTTATTTCATTATAAAATAACTGACACAATTCTGAAAGAATTTAAAGTGAATTAATCAGTATTAGAAAGGTCCAGTGCTATGAGAATGAGCATCAAGTTGAACTTAAACTTCGTCGGCATAACGACTGCCCATTGTCTAGTCGGACGACGCGCATGAGGAAGAGGAAACGATGAAGCATCTGCTGTGCTTTTTGCCCTGCTCTTGCAAAAATAAGGCTATAATGTCTCGTTCAAGGCTTTCTCACCTCTTCAAAGGACGTTGCGGATCTCAATATACAAAATATAATCACAAACCAATACTTTTATATTAAATGAATCTCATATAAAGAGATCTCTTATCAGAATAGATGAAGTAAAATGGTAGCACTAAAGACCTAAATTGCCTATGTGCGGCAAAAATTTATTTGGAATAAATTAAATAACTGGAAACTTTTTTCGTATAACGATATTTGAAGTACATATAAGCATATATAGAGATATTCATCTCCTTTATTTACAAACAAGAAAAAAAAACAAAAGATAAATATATCGAGGTAAAAATTCATCGTATGGCAATAAAGGGCTTCCTAGTATTTCTGAACGTGTATAAGATAAAGTGGTTAGTTTTTTAGAGTGGATTTTCCTATCAAGGAGTTTAAAATGTTTTGGGTTTTGTATTGAAAAGATGTTGAATAGAAAATTTCTTTAAAATTACAGTTTTTAAATATGAAATAAATCTTTGTAGAATCTCACTTAATTAAATCTTAGATAGAGTTTTAAATTGAAATCCCAATTCTGCAATGTTCGAAGTCTTTTTAAAATCGGATTGAACATTCGGAATTGGAATGTTTTCCATTTTTGCATTTGTGATAGAAAACAAATGCAAATAACCATAACTATAGTTATATGATTTTGCCTATTTTAATATATTTTTGCCTATGTTTGTATTTTAATGAAATTATTAAAGGAAATTTTCTTTTTAACAGTTTTTTTAACACTCAAATTTTTCATTAACTCAACATCCAAATGAATACGATTGGAAAAGATTGTGCAGAATTTGCAAGAAATCGAGTGTTTTCAAGAAACTTGAAAATGACAATCAAAATTTTTAAATATTCCGTGAAGATGGTATTCAAAGATTAAAAATTCACATTAGTACACAACAAAAAGAAATTTGAAGAATTTTTTTAAAAAATAGTTACATTGAATAAAATCTGAATGCTTGCAAGATCAAAAGATTTCAAGAATGCGAATACATATTAAATATGTTTGAAACTAATAAACGTTTATCGTTCGAAGTGAATTATATCTTTGAAAAACTCTACAGGAACTGGCTGTTTAGCTGTCAATATTATCTTTCCACTAAATTTTTGTTACTTAAAGATACAATTTCATAATTTTCTTGAACATTTCCTAATTTGCTGGTGACGCGTCTCAAAACTGTTCACGCAAGAGCTCCACACTTAAGAGCAATAATAACCACCCACAGGTAAATAAAAAATTGATTTGAAAACCAATTGAAGATTGAGCACGAAATCGAGCGACAAAAATAAAAATTTGCTTTGACAAATGTGACAATCGCGGCGTTGATTGAAAAACGTAAAAATAAAAAGATTGTTATTTCTGCTTAATTGTAGCCGCAAAACGTGTTGTTTAGTCATCGAATTTAAATCGATTTCTATTCGAATCATACACATGTAAAAAAAAATCGAAATCTGTACAATGACTCAAAATGATAAACTATAATTCAAGGTTAAACTGAAGCAGTTTCTGCGCTACCTTGCGTCTTTATTTATTTAATAATATTTTCGTATTTTGATACAGTTTTTTTTCGGCTTCGTTGAATTTTGTTACATTTTTTTATTGGACTATTAATTGTTAAGTCATGTTGCAATTATGTTCGTTAAACAAGTTAGCTACTTTGGCTAAAGCAATCAAACGAAACAACAAAAAAAAAAGAAGCTATAAATAATAGGGAAACGATATAAATTTTTATAATACGCGTATATAATTGTAGAAAACCAACCAAATGAGTTAATAAGAAACTGAAAGTATTTTTATTGCGCGTACACTAAGAAAAAAAATCAAAATGAAATATTTTGAAAAAAAAGTGGGAAATCATATTAGTTTTAAAAATGTTTAATTTTCAATTTGATAGATAAAAATATTTGATTTGAAAATGTTCCGCAGATGGTCGTTGGTGTCGAAATTGTAAATCAAATCGTAGAAACCGGTATTAATCAGCCCCGGGTAGCGGCGGGCTTTGAAGCTGGAAAGTCAACGACAATATTCATGTGATCAAAGAACTCTGGTTCAGAGTTTACAAAATTTAACAAATTTGAAGAAAAAAGAAAATAAATCAACCAACCAACCAATATTATATCAAAGAATACTATCTCTACCACTAGCTGCGAAGAAAAATCTTCAATTCAAAGATGTTTCAAATTCATGTTGAATTAATTTCGCTTCGATTAAAAATGTGTCCGTTTCAATTCAAAAACGTTTTATTTAAAAGTCTACAGCCTTCGGTGGTGTAGTGCATGCATGTAAGCATGCTCGCCTCTTATACCGAAGGTCTGGGTTCGACTCCCAGGTAAGTCAAAATTTGACTTAAGTCCTGGGTGTTTTTTTCAAAAAAATGTTTCTTTCCCATCAACATTCCTTCCAGAATCGATGACCTTAGTAGCTAGTACTCTTCGGTGTGTGAATTAATTGCAATATTAAATATTGAATATTAATTATTAATTAATTGCAATATTAAATATTGAATATTGCAATTAATAATAATATGATAATAATTTAAAAGTCTACAACGGAAAATCAAATATGTTTGTTTTGTCATTGCGACAGTGCTGCCAACTTTGTACCAGTCATCAAATATGTATTCATTATTAAATATGACTCTAACTGTAAAAATCTAATAATCTAACTTAATTATAATTAAAATTATCGAGTTTTTTTTTGTTATTAATGTCGCCCTTCTAAACAGCAAATTTTACCTTCGCTCGGAAAAATTTTAAATTTTTTATCATAAAATGCAACTTTGTTTTGGAATTATCATTATTCAATGAGTTAAATCTACCGAAACGTTTTTAATAACTCAAAAGTGGATTTATAATTGAAATAATA
>JAWNPW010000533.1:0-15571 GCA_035078745.1 Diastata ussurica
AAAGAAAATGTTGACTTGAAAATAACACAAGAATTGGGCCAATTAACAGCCAACATTATGTCATTGCGTAAGAGTTAACCAAAACAAAGTTAGTTGGCGTCAATAAGTTGAATCCTCAGAAGATATAACGTTAAAGAAAAAAAGAATGAATTAACTTATGAAACAAAAGTTACAATTTTTGCCTGGCAACATTAGAAATCAAAAAGCTTTGTAAAAGATCAAAAATTTGTTGAATAAATTCGACCATAGTTCAGATAATTGTTTATTAAATTTGAAAGTAGATAGCGACATGGAAAGGCAATGAAATCTACTTTCAATAGAAATAGACAAAATATTATACGTCTGTGGAATATATACGAAAGAAAATGAAAAACGTTAAAAAAAAAGCGTTTTTGGATCGTTTTTGTTAATAACTTGGCCAATTCTTGATCGATTTTGTTCAGTTAAAAAGTTTTATATAGGTATAGGTGTGGCTTTTTCAAAACATCTAAGACTGGAGAAATTGGACTTCAATAGGCTAGATAATCACGAAAACTTAGTCGGCATTTTCAATTATCGCTCACAAGAAAATTCGAAGTGATCTAAACATTTGGTAAATGCAGAAAGCCTTTATTTTTAAGAGTCTACCCAAATATATGGGTGGGAACGCACGCATTTTTTCCGTGTAGCACCGTGTTATTAAACAATGCTGTCTGTTGAGTCAACGAGCCTTTTCGTTGGCTAATTTTTCCGACCAAAAATTTGAATAAAAGATTAAGCCAAAATTCAATTGTGCAATTTACAATATTATTTATTAAACAAGTCAGCGCTTTGAACAAACCTATCTGTTAAGCATTAATGTATGTATATTAAGCGAGTACGAATTCCCGTGCTTCTATTCGACAACTGACACAAAGACTGAGCAGATGCAATGAGCAATATAACAAAAGGGGAAGAGAGCGATAACAAGTAAAAAAGTTACAAAATGAGTGCATACGTTATTTTGCTCTCTTCTTCGAAATCAAGCTTAAAGCAAAATATAGAACTAAGAATAAAATTGACTGCTGCTGCGAACATACTCTCCCGTTGGAAGATCAGGACGTTCAACAACATCATTTATTGGCAGCAATCACAGCTTATTGACAGCTCTTCGTGTAGTTCCAGATGCAGTTTGCAACACCGCGACTCGAGCGATGCCATCTCGCCCAAAGATCAGCTCAACCACTCTATCTAACGGCCATTTCATCGGTGAAAGATTTTCATTCTTGATTAAGACTACATCATTCACCTGGAGGCTAGGTTTTGAAGTGCGCCACTTTGCTCTCTGTTGCAGCAGCGTCAAGTATTCTTCCCTCCAACGTTTCCAAAATGTTTGCTGGTTGTACGTCACACGTTGCCAGCGATCAAGTCGATTGTAGTTCAATTTTGTTATGTCCGGCTCAATGACAGCTGTGAGCGGCGCCCGAATCAAAAAATGCGCTGGCGTCAATACATCGATATCAGCAGGATTTTCTGAAAGTGACAATAATGGTCGAGAATTAATTATTGCAGACATGTGGCGCAATTCATCAAATCCAAGGACCGATGATCCAACAGAGCGATAAAAATTATGTTTTGCACCCCACAACCCACCAAAATGAGGTGAACGAGGGGGAATAAATCGCCAATCGATGTGTTCAGATGAACAGTAGTTGCGCACGGCTTGCTGATGATCACTGTCCACGACTAAACGGCGTAACGATAATAAGTCGTTTCTAGCGCCAACAAAATTAGTTTCGTTGTCGGACCAAATTCGCCGTGGCCTACCTCTAGTAAAAATAAGCCGCGTCAATGCACCTATGAAAGCTGGCGTAGAAAGGTCTTTGACGAGCTCCATATGAACTGCTTTCGAAGCAAAGCATATGAATACACTGATGTAGCATTTGATAGGCTGTTTGTTGCGAACCTCCGGCTTATAAAAAAATGGACCGCAATAATCCACGCCTGCCACGGCGAATGCACTCGACTTTTCAACACGCTCCTTAGGCAAATGTTTTGGCAGGATGATAGGGTGACGAGCCTCAAAATCCAAATTCGAGTTCTTCAGCCGACCTCCAACGCGAATAAGCCCGCATTCATCTAAAAAATGTGAGAGTGAAGCAATGCCGCTAGAAGCCTTAACTGCTTGCTTGGCCTTCAACTCTTTATACTCAGGCCACAGATTAACTCTTTGCACGTGCCGAAGCAGTATCTGCGTGCCATGGTGTATATCAGTCAAAATAAGTCCATGAGATTTGATGCGAGCGCAAAATTTATATATGTAAGCGAAAATGCGCTGAATAATTGCAAAGGAATTGCCAAAATTTGTAATGCCGCGTTATATCATTATGCGGATTTGTTACAAGTAACGAAAAGGGCGCACTTCTGGTAGCACTTCAATATTCACGCCTGGTGCAGGCCAGCTGCTTTTGGGTCCAGAGAGAAAGGACGGGCCATGCGTCCACAATGTTGATTGAAGCAACTCACTAGGCAGCGCACCCTTCGAAATTATGTTAGCTGGGTTAAGAGCCGTCGGTATATGACGCCACTGCATTTCAGAAGTGATTTGTTGAATTGTTGCAACTCGATTTGCGATGAATACATTGAATTTGGATGATTCATCTCCGAGCCAAGACAAAACATTAGACGAACCTGACCAACAATAAAAGTCGCCTTTTGAAGTGTCCAGTTTCGGTACTTCGTGCATAAGCTGGGCTAAAACGGAAGCACCGCACAACTCCAATTTCGGTATAGTGAGCGATTTCAATGGCGCTACACGAGACTTTGAGCACAGCAGCTGATCGCGAAATTCACCAGTAATAGCAGAGCGAATGTAAACGCATGCTCCGTACGCTTCAATGCTGGCGTCGCAGAATCCATGAATCTCCATTAGGCTGTTCGGCTGTAGAACATATCGAGCAAAAACGGAATGCTGAACGTCACCAAAGTCTTCACATAATCTGTACCAAGCAGAGTGCAGCAATAACGGCAAGCTTTCGTCCCACTCGAGCTCGAAAGTTTTAGCCTTGGTTAATACCGGCCCAATGAGACCAAGAACGGGGTCATAGAAACGAGCAATTGTTGATAGAACAGAACGTTTGCAAATTTTTGTTGAAGACTTCATGGGCGAAAACGAAAATAAAAAATTGTCAGAAACTGGATCCCAAACAAGCCCAAGCGCTTTTGATATATCGCTTCAGTCATCAAATTTTTAAAATCTTTCCTTGTCCTCACCAGCTACCCCATGAAGAACTGCTGAAAAATATGAGCACCACTTTCTAATCTTGAAATGACCCTTGGCTAGAAGATCTGTCATTTTCCGCATGACTTCAATGATTTCCTGTGCAGAATTACCACCAGTAATCAAATCGTCGACGTAAAAATCGCGACGCACGACTTCTGAACCAATTGGATAAGATTCACCCTCATCTATAGCCAACTGCTGCATGGCACGTATAGAGAGGAATGAGGCTAACTTTGTGCCATATGTTACGGTGTCCAGCTTGAAAATCTTTATGTCCTCCGATGGTGAGCTGCGCCATGAAATGCATTGCAAATAATTGTCTAGCTGCGAGACGCGCACGCAGCGGTACATTTTACAAATGTCTCCCGTCAAAACAACTGGAAAAATTCTGAAACGCAGCAAAATGGTGAACAGCTTTGGTTGTATGGTTGGCTCTACGAATAACATGTCGTTCAATGAGTACCCGGATGATGATGCTGCAGAGCCATCAAAAACAACCATCAATTTCGTAGTTGTGCTGTCTTCTTTGATTACCGATGATTACAGAGACTGCGCGATTCAGCGTCGACCAGAGACATGTGGCTTAAATTAATATACTCATTAATAAACGCCGAAAAATGATCCTTGAGGGCTGGGTAACGCAACAACTTGCTCTCCAAGTTTAAAAGTCGTCGAAGTGCTTGCTGATAGGAAGTGCCTAGCAAGCCTAAATCAAGCTTCACAGGCATCCGAACGGAGTATTCGCCAGATGGCAAACGTGAATAGTGAGTTTTAAAATGAGTCTCACACTCAAGTTCCTCCTTTGCTGCCTTGACGATGGGATCACTACAGTCTTGCATTTCCCAAAAGTGCCGGATTAGTTCATCGATTTGATTGGCATAGTCAGCAGCTTCTCTCGCTTGCTTGCGTGCGAGCAATCAACGATGATGATTTTTGTAAATTCTTACCACCACCAGATAATACCCAACCGAAACGAGTTTTTCGCAGCATAGGCAGCCCTGGCATTAAACGTATTTGCCCAACGCAAAGTTGTTCGAAAAACAGACTCGCGCCAATCAGCAAATCAATTCGTTGCGATTTATGAAACTGAGGATCTGCTAAATGAATATTTGCTGGTATATTCCAGTTCGAAGGGTCGAATGTAATGTTGGGCTGCTTGTCGGTTATTGTTGGGACAACCAATGCATTTATGCTTGCAACATATTCTGATATTTGACTGTGAATCTGTCTGTCGCTGATACCAGATACAAAAGTCGTTGCTCGCGTCCTTTTCAATTGAAGCTGATTAGCAAAGCGAGATGTGACAAAGTGAAGTTGTGAGCCTGAATCCAAAAGCGCACGACAAGGCATGAACTTGCCAAATTGATTCTTGACTAAAACACTTGCAGTTGCTAGGAGCACAACACCAGAACTGGGATTTGGGCAATATCCGAAACAGGCGGCATTGCAACCAATACATTATTCGGAGCAGAGGGAGAAGTTGACGCATCACTTTGAGAATCGGAAACCGCTACTGGTGCATCCATCGCTGGATGTTGTGAATTTTGCAAATGAAGCAATGTATGATGCTTTGAACTACATGTTCTGCACGGACCAGACTTGCATGTGTGCAACCGATGACCTACTTTGAGACAATTTATATACAAGGCTGGTCTTCTCACTTCTCGCAATCGTATTGATGGTGAAAGGTTCGCAAACAAAGGACAATTGTATATAGTGTGCACAACATTGTCGCAAAATGCACAGCTAGCTACAGGGTTGTTAGCAGCAACAAAAGAACTTCGGTTGTTATTTTTGTTATTCTTTCTAACCTGAGAGCCTTCAGCACGTGAAGCTAAAACGTTCTCCACATTTTCCATTGTTTCACAGCGTTTTTTCAAAAACGTTGCAAATGAATTCCATGTTTGTATAACATTGTGTGACGAACACTCCTCCCATTTCATTTGCGTTGCGTTGTCAACTTTTTCCAGCAGTGAGTGAATTAGAATGCAGCCTCCATACCGCCCATTGTCGGACACACTGTCGGAAAGCTCTCTAAGCTTCACAACGGATGATGACTCTACTTTGTTGAGCCCAAGAATCCCAGTTATGTGTGCCTGAAATACAAGACGATTATTATTGAATCGCTCATATAGTAATGACAATGCAATGTTATAGTTATCATCGCTGATTTCCATAGAGCGAATTGTGTCAAGCGCTGAATCCTTGAGACATGATCGCAGGTGCTGGAATTTTTCGATATTGCTTAGATCAGCGTCCTTGTCGATGATTGTGGAAAACATCGAGAAAAAATCTGGCCACTCGATGAAGTCACCACTGACTATCGGCAACTTGAGCTCAGGTAGACGAGACGACAACGACAACTTGATGACGCGCCATAGTTGAATCTTGATTAATTGTAGAGCACGGTGGTGATTCGGAGGAACATTTACGAAGCTCAGACCAAATGCGCACTTTCACAGAAACGATTAGCTCATCAAAATTATCACGTAATCCACTTCCGATTTCACTAAAATCATTCTCCTTAAGGCTATCGTGTAATGAACTAAACGTCTTTTGCAATTCGTCGACGAATTCTAAACGCACCGTTAGTTCATCCTCAGAAAGCACACATAGTTTAACTGGCATCATTGTAGTGCTAATCGATTATATTTTCTTAAATATTGTTTCGGCCTTCCGCTTATAAAATATAACTCTGTTTTCCGGCGGGGCAGCATTCGAAACATTACTAGTTGCCATATTAAATAAAACGACGAATATTCAAATGATGCGCGGAAACCAAAATATTGAGTCTAAATGTACCCAAATAGCAGCGTTGCTAGCGCGAAAGAATGTTATCAATATATTTTTTTCATTTCGACCGCGATTACAAAATCTCCAAAGTCTGTATATGCATATGCAAATCAGTAAACGACACAAATAACTTCAAACAGCGATTATGTACATTATCAATGTACATATATTCCATGCCAAGTGGTACCAAAATTTAAATTGATGTGAAATTAGGACAAATTTTGAAAATTTCTGGGAATTTTCCTACCAAAAAAAATTTATTTTTGGAAATAAGGTTCGATTGGTATTTTGACGCTTTCTCATCATAAAAAAAAGAAAAAAAAATTTTGTTTTCACCTTCAAAAATACAGGTGAAAAAAAAATTCGAGTTTTCTTGGAATGGGACCAGTTTTTTTTTTTTACTTTTTTTTTTTATTTTTTTTTAAAAAGCTTATCGTTTTAACTTTAAGATCGAAAAGGTTCGAGAGTGGCCGAGACCTTTTTGTAATTATTATTGAATTTATAAAAGAAACAGATAGGCAAAAAATTATGTTTTTTAACAAAATTTGAATGAAAACAATCATTTTTTGCCTATCTGTTTCTTTTAAAAATTTTATAATAATTATAAAAAGGTCTCGGCCCACTCTAGAACCTTATTTTAAGCTTTCTAAAAAAAAAAAAAAAAAAAAAAAAAAAATGACAAAATGAGTACATACGAAATCAAGCTTAAAGCAAAATATAGAACTAAGAACTAAATTGACTGCTGCTGCGAACACTGTCTATGGTAAAACTATGGAAAATATTGAAAAAAGGAAAATTGTGGAATTGATAACAACATGGGAGAATAGAGGGTGTAGATTAGGAACTCGAGCATTAATAGCGAGACCAAATTATCATTCAATAGCAATCTTTGAAGAAAATATAATTGCTATTCAATTGAATAATTGTTCTTACTATTAAATTAAACCTATATATTTAGGTTTTAGTGTTTTTGAATTGTCAAAACTAAAAATGTAAGTAAGATTTTCATTATTCCTATATAAAACCGAAATATGGATTAAAAGCGGAATTATGTTATATGGATACTGATTCATTTATTTATTCAATAGAATAGATATTCCTGAAAATTTTGATACATCAGATTATGAAATTGATAATCCATATAATATTAAATGACAAAATAAAAAGGACTTAGGGTGGATGAAAGCTGAGAACAATGGCAAGATAATGACTGAATTTATTGGTTTAGGCTCAAAAATGTATTCATTAATGACCATAGATGATAAAGTAGTAAAAAAAAACGAAAGGTATTAAAATAAGTGCTATCGATAAAATTTCTATTCATGATTTTAGAAACTGTTTATATGATAGAAAAAATTTGTATGCTAATATGTATATTAAATATATACATATTAGCATACAAATTTTTTCAATAATTTACATACAATATATACCCAACATATAACTAAACAAGTGGTAGGATGTATTAATGATACACGTTATGTATTATAAAATAATATTGATACTTTAGCTCATGGATATTACATAGCTGAACAATTTATAATAACAGATGACTAATACTGAAAATATTTCATTGTATTTTGCAAACCTATTCATACTTCAAAATACTTAAAGAACAGTTCAACTTGACATCAGTTTTCATTAAACATTCTATCGGTGAAGTAATAAACTCTTCCTACATCTCTCTGTAATATTAATAATATTAACTCATATTTCAAAATGGAATATATAAAGACGATAATCTTTCTACTTGGATTATTATAATCAGGAGTTTATCTCGTAACAATTCCATTAAACATCACAAATTTAAACTCTATATCTGATATAGAGAACAGTGCTGTACAATTCGAAATATTGCTTCCCGATAATAAAAAAGTTCGGGTGGATTTATCATTTAAAATGCTTGTACAAAGTCCTGTATATGATGAATATAATAAAAATAATATAAAGAATATAATTGGAATACACAAAGAGATTATCCAACAGATGTTGAATTTATCAATACAACCATAAC
The DNA here is from genome assembly GCA_035078745.1 of Diastata ussurica. NCBI lineage: Eukaryota > Metazoa > Arthropoda > Insecta > Diptera > Diastatidae > Diastata > Diastata ussurica. Next base: position 8,049 of record JAWNPW010000533.1, read on the forward strand.
CACCACAATAAAACCATCATCAGCAACAACAATCAAACATCAGTTTTACAGCATTGAAGAAGCAATCGAAGCGTTCAGGCAAGACTTGATTAGAAAGGAAAAAAATATTTCTGGGCTTATTGACAGTGAACGACCTTTTTACAGACATTTTAATTTAGAATATACAGATAATTATAGTCTGGCGATTCTTCGTACTTATGATAGTATTCGCTTTTTACGCAAGTTAGCAATAAGTTGCTATGAATATCGCGAATATTAAACCGAAAGAATTTTAAGTAATGGTGAAATTGGATTGATTAAGGTTGAAGATACATCAGTTAAATCCGATTTTGAAATAATTAATGTAAATAATTATAAGTAAACTTATGAAATAGATATAATGTAAATTATTTATTTGAATAAAAGCACATTGTAATCGAAAAATATAAAACATTCTTTAAACAACATTGCAACATGATTATACAACGAATTAGATCATTCCTCATTAAGTTTGGAGATTCAATTTTCGAAGATCATCTTAACTATCTAGAATATATGCTGAAATATGCAGAAGAATAAGAAGTGTCAACATTCAGAGATTCGCAATATGGCGTTCATAGCATCAATTGCTGTTTTGCAAATGATAACGCTGAATTTGGTCCTGACACTGGCGTTGTATGTTATATGAAATAAGAATGCGTAGATGTTGTGAAATTATTAATAATTATGATGAAGTATTTGCTAAGATTGAATAAATTAATTCGCATAAAAATGAATAAAAGTGAAAACAATTCGAATTTTCATTCATTCTTGATTGTGACAAAAATGTTTTGGCTGCAAAGAGTTCGCACAGGGGATAAATTTTGTATATGTAATTCCGGTTGGAAGTCGTTTCGAATAGTTTGTGCTTCAGCAGAATTGAAATATTTAGAAATATTTATCACACCAGAAAATGGATATAGGTGCTTATTATTCACAGTACTAAAAAATGGTGGTACAACGTCAAGTTATAATCAACTTGAATTTACATCCACATCTCACCAACATGTAAAATTCCAAGTTGACGGATGAGAAATCATTATAATGAGTCAATTATTCGAGCCAGCTGTAATATGGAAGGATACTCGTACTTATCCAAACTAATGGGCTTTTTGTGATGAGGAAGGAAACTAATATAGAGAGAAACGCGTTTTTCATGATAATGATGATGATGAAAACCACTATCAGCAGAGAGAAACGCGATATTACTGACGAAATTGATATAAGTAATTTATTTGAATAAACAATTTTTTTGTATTGGATTATATGTAATACATTTTATTTATTAAATTCAATAAAAATTGTGGAACGGAATATTGTTATCCATCATTGCAACACTATATATTGATTGTGTCTCGGCTATCATCGCTTTCAATAAATTTATATCGTTTACCTCCTCATAACGATCGATTAACCAATACATGCGACTCAGAAGATTGACCTGATCTTCTTCATATGGATGCAGCGCTTTGGATGCTATGTGTGAATTCTCCCATCGTAAGCACCATGTCCGGAAATAATCTTCCAAGCATGAAAATTCACATATATGCACTGAGTAACATTCAGTTGAGGCCCTTTGAAAAAACATTTTTAATGTTGTATAAAAATATATATAAATATATATAAATATATATAAATAATCTTGTTTTTTACCGACCTTGTTTCCGAATTGAGGAAAACTCCTGAAACAGCAGCATTTATAGCAAATTTTTGCGAAACAGAAATTTAGATTCGTTAGTTTAATCAGACAATTTTATTTGAATAAGAATTGAATTGGATAACATTTAAACTTTTATTTTCGGCTGTTTACAGTTTTTATCATGAAATTGTAATGTTTTCCCATCAAATCATAAATTTGGGCTCTTATCAGCTGCATACGCTTGAACTCTGCTCGCGGCTGGGCATATTTCCGTCGAATACACACACACACACACACACACACACATACACACACACACACACACACACACACACACACAGGGCAGGGAGAAGTGTGACAGTACAGTCGTACTTTTCGGGCTCAACGACTCCGCCGACCCCGAGTTGGAGGGTAAGCGTCAGACCCAGAGTGGACGGCTCCTTGACACCGAGACAGGGCGGTAAAACCTTCATCCCGCGCAGGGAATTTCTGCGGCCATCGTGGGACTCCTCATGCGGAAACTGAAAACCCAGAAGCGTCTATTCGCAGATTGGGCGGCTTTCTGGTCTGCATCTGTACCGTAGCGGTCGGCAGTACCAAACCTGTCAGTAGGTATAAAATGATAAGGGAAGGACACCCCGAAAACAAACCAACCTAACCGAAATGTCAGAAAACAATAAGAATACTCCAGGTGGTAACCACAATAGCGGCAATCCACCCGTGGTACTATCCACGCTTGGCTTGGAGTCTGGAGACCCTACCTTACATTTCAAAACCTAGTTCAACAACATCGGACGAAGTTACAGTGAAAGCAGCGAGAGGAAACAATATCGTGGCGATGGATTATCAGGATGAATACCCATTTTGGCGCAAATCGTTAGTGGCTCACTCACCACCAAAACTGGGGTTGGATACAAGTGTGAGCAAGGGCTTGCCCAAGAGCGGAGGCCTAACTCCTGAAACTCAAATGGACTGGAGGGAGCGAATAGCCGGGCTAGAAGTGGAGAACGTAGTGCTGTTACCAGAACACGAGCCAAACATCGCTGAGAATAATCAGTCCTGCTGCAAGGAAAGTTCGCTGAAGAAGCAAACTTTAAACGCACAAAGCGATCGCTCTAGATCAGCATCACCGTTTAACCTGAGAAATCGTGGTGATAAGAGAAGAGAGACGCCGACGCCCACAACAGAAGGTGTTAGCAATAAACAAACACTAGATGTCTCCATGTTCGAACAATCAAATAAACGCTCTACTTTCCTGAGACTGGGAGAAAATATCTCCTTGCTAGTGGAAATGCTTGAAGAGAATGGCGGTAAAAGGCGTAGCATTCACCAACCCATGAGAGATGTCATAGATAGAATCAAATCTCTGTATGAGCAAGCGTCGGAAGAGCTTATCAGTAGTGATAAGGCAACATCGACAAAGGCAAACAGAACAGAACAGAGGTCAGCACGCAAACTGCACCTTTTTTCAAAGGGGTAAGCAATAGGACACCCACGGAGGCAAACCAACGAAAGCGGAACGAAACAAACGCAAAGAAGATAAATGAGGAGTCAAGCGAAACAAAAATCTGCCAAGGGCAGCACATGAAATCACGCAGCGTAGAGCACCACCTCCGAAGAACATGAATAGAATGGAGAACCAATCAAAAGAGCTACCAACAGTAGAACGAGTGAATACTTCACACGAAACGTGCGAACAGAAGGAATGGAAAGTTGTGAACAATACCAATAAACGACTATAATCCAAAGGTAAATCGAAACCAAGAAGTACTATGCTCAGAAAATCGGTCGACACCTGATGTCATACTAATTGAGAAATCTGGGGAAATGACGTACGCAGACATCCTCAAAAAAATTAAGGCGACAGCATTACTCAAAGAACTTGGGGAAAATGTGAGTAAGATAAGAAGGACGGCCAAAGGAGAAATGCTCTTGGAACTGAAAGTGAGTGCAACTGGGCAATCACAAAAGGTCAAAGAAGAAGTGGGAAAAGTTCTCAAAAACGAGGCACATATAAAAGCACTCAGCCAACAAGTAACAATTGAGTGCAGAGACATAGACGAAATATCAACGCCGGAATATGTATACGATACCCTGGTAGAACAGTTCCCAGCACTAACGGGAATCACGCCGGATACCATCAAAAGTATACGATTAACAAGGGAAAAAACGCTAACTGCGCTAATCAGCCTACTCTTAGGTGAGGCTAATAAAGCCGCGGCAGCTGGGCACCTACGTATAGCATGGGTTAACTGTAGTACTCACGAGCAAATTGCTCCGACCTGGTGCTTCAAATGCCTTGAGCACTTGGCCAAGAACTGCTAAAACGAGAAAAATCGCACAGGATTCTGCCTTCGGTGTAAGGTGCTTACAGATCAACCACTCAACCATTGTGAAGCGGTCCAGGACCTTCTTGCACAAACAACGGTGGAAGAGGGTGCTGACGTGGTGCTGATATGCGAGCAGTACAAAACAATGAGAGCACACGCGAAGTGGGCGGAGTGGAAGATGGAACTAAGAAGGCAGCGAAATGGGCATGTGGCACCCTATCATTTGAACGAAAGGCTCTACATCAACAACAGAATTTTGTGTACGCCAAAATAAAAGGCGTACATATGTTCAGCTACTTACTAAGGACATAAACAAATCACTCAGTACATACAAGAACAACAAACTAATCAGATATCTGAGCGACCTAACAAATACATCGGACACAAACTACTCCTTATGGAAAGAAACAAGCAAAATGAAACAATCCATTGTACATCAACCTCCAATAAGAACTGGAAACACAACTTGGGCAAAACAAAATAAAGAAAAGATGAAAACTTTGGCGGACTTCTTCGAAAACACATTTAAGAATAATAACATAGAGCACACATCTCCACCGCTAATAATGCACCACAATTCACTAACAACCACAGCAATCAAACCTACAACGCTAAACGAAATTAAAAAACACATCCAGGAACTAAAAGAAAAAAGAGTGCTGGATTTGACGAAATAGACGGTAAACTCTTAAAGGAATTGGCGACTATAGCCATCTTTTACCTGAGGAACATATTCAATAGTATATTCCGACTTAAGTACTTCCCAAGAGTTTGGAAGGTAGCTGAAATAAAGGCGATTATTAAATCAGGAAAGGATGGTACAGAAACAACACACTCTCGCTCCATAAGCCTCCTACCGATATTGTCTGAGGTGCTAGAAAAAATTATTTGCAAAAGACTAATTCCAATAATTGAAAATAGTAATTCAATACTTACGCATCAATTTGGGTTCCGTAAAAAACACACTACAATCGAACAAATACATAGAGTGACAAATACAATAGCAGTCGATCTAGAAAATAAGAGATATTGTCCTGCAATATTTCTCGACGTCTCAAAAGCATTTGATAAAGTTTGTCATAACTCACTACTTTTGAAATTAGACTCCATACTCCCCATACTTCTTGCCATATTTCGAGATTATAAAAAGCTACTTGGAAACAAGAAAATTTTACGTTAAGCATCTAGAAGAGTACTCAACATAAAGAACAGCAGAAGCAGGAGTACCTCAGGGTAGTGTCCTGGGATCCATTTTGTACCTACTCTACACAGCAGATATCCCCATTCCAACACAATCAGGATCAATGGTGGCCACTTTTGCAGATGGCACTATACTACTCTACTCTCACTCTAATTTATATAAAGCAATATCGACACTACAAAAAATTTTGGATGATACTGCGAAATGGTTGAAAAACAGGAACATACAATTAAACGAAACAAAAACAATGCAGATTATATATACAATGAAACGAAACCAAATAAAAATTAAATTTAGAGAACTTTACTGGCTACTGAGGAGCAATTCGAAACTATCCACTCATAATAAGTTATTAATATACAAGTGTATAATAAAACCAATCTGGACATATGGATTACAAATATGGGGAACGGCTTGTAAAACGAATTTGAACGTCATACAAAGACAACAAAATAAAATACTTCGAACAAGAATAAATGCCGACAGGTATACTACAAACGACGACATCCATAAATATCTTAACATTTCCACAGTAAGAGAAGAGATAATCAAAATAAGTATCAGACATTATACAACAATAAATAACCACTCGAACTCCGAAGTTGAAAATATAACGGAACAAGAGCTACTGAAACCAAGGAGGCTAAAAAGACGCCGACCTGTAGACCTTATGAATATAAATTAAGCTTAACTAATAAACTCTTTTAAAAGATAGTTACATAGACAATGGTCTATTATCTATAAGAAATCCTACCATATAATAATTACATATAGTGCCTATAGGCAGATGATGTACAATTATACGAAAAAAAAAATATGTTCAGCTGCTATGCGCCTCCCAGCATGAGTATCGTAGAATTCGAGCAAATGATGCACCCACTAGTAGCCGAGGTGAATGGGAAGTACCTGTAATTATCGCTGGCAAAAGGGGTGTGATACTATTAGAAGAGCTGGCTTGCCTGGACTTAGTACTTCTGAACAAGGGGAATACACATACCTTTGACAAGGGGAGAGCTGGATCGATTATCGACCTTTCATTTGCAAGTAGATTCATTGCCAAGCGAATAAAATGGACAGTAACCGGAAAAATTCAGAAGAAGCACATCTATTCGAAAAGCGCTAGAGAAGGGGTGGAATAGAGCGGCTAACGCAATGTTGGAATTCATGATAGAGAGCATGGAAACACCAACCGGCTCTGCGGAAGACAAAGCCAAAACTGAAGTACAGGACCTGAGCAGAGCATGTGACGCAGCCATGGCACGTAGGAAAGCGGGAAGCGGAAGAACCTCAGCTTACTAGTGGAACGATGACATAGCTAAAATGAGAGCGGAAGGGCACAAACTGCGACGACTGCCGCAAAGAGCCAGAGGACGAGAAATTTTTGATGAAATACGAGAACAATATACTAACAAACGAAGGCAGCTCCGAAATACGATTCGACAAAGCAAGCGCGAATCGTTCGAAGCACTGAGAGAGGAACTTCAAAACAACCCATGGGGAAGTGTATATAAGACCGTAATGAACAAAATAAGAAGATATACTGCCAGCGCACCAACTTATCGTACAATTGTGGAAGAAATAGTCACTGGCCTTTTCCCACAACAGGAAGGAGTACAATTACACTGCGAATTTACGAATGGAATGGAGGCAATCCCAGCTGTCACGATCAAGGAAGTTATGGAAGCCGCAGCTGGGTTCAAAAATGAAAAGACCCCGGGGCTTGACGGAATACCCAATGCGGAGCTAAAGAAAACAATCATTAAGAAGCCGGAGATTTTCACGAATTTGTACTCTACATGCCAAACATAAGGAACATATCCTTGGGACTGAAAACTGTAGCGCTTAGTACTGATCCCAAAAGGTGACAAAACGCCAGAACTACCATCGTCCTACCGCCCTCTAATCACGTTAGATACTGCGGGAGAAAACTATACGCGGGCGCCTAGAAAAATTCACCGACGGGCAATTAGGAATCTCGAATACCCAATTCGGCTTTCGGAAAAATGCAACACAATCGATGCATTAAAAACCGTGTGCAATATCGCACGCGAGGCAATCGATGGAGAGAGATGGGGCGGCGGAGGCAAGCAGTATTGCGCTATAGTTACTCTGGATGTCAAGAACGCTTTCAATTCGGCCAACTGGAATCTGATCTTATTGGCGCTGGAGAAAATGCGGGTACCAGACTATCTGGTTCGAGTCCTAACAAACTACTTCAAGGACAGACTACGAGGGTTGCCTCTTATATTTCGGTTTCGGTAAAGTTTGACATTTTTGAGGTTATACGTACTCAGAACGTTTTGACATACGAGCGCTATTTGTGTTGTTTACAGTA
>JAWNPW010000535.1:0-15555 GCA_035078745.1 Diastata ussurica
TTTCTGTGTCCAAGGATAGCTTTAAACAAATTTTAAATGAATTGTATACTCTATAGTTAAGGAAATTGTAAATTGAACCGGCCATAGGCAGGCCAAGCAAAAGCGATTTTAATACAGAAGTACTGTTGCTCGCGAAGCTGGTGTTGCGTGCTGTCCAAGGGTTATAATCCTAAGAAGCGGCCGCAGGCCGGCCACGCAAAAACGATTTTAATTCAGAAGTACTGTTGTTCGCGAAGCCGGTGTTGCGTGCTGTCCAAGGGTTATGATCCTAAGAACCGGCCATAGGCCGGCCACGCAAAAGCGATTTTAATACAGAAGTACTGTTGCTCGCGAAGCCAGTGTTGCTTGCTGTCCAAGGGTTATGATCCTAAGAAGCGGCCGCAGGCCGGCCACTCAAAAGCGATTTTAATTCAGAAGTACTGTTGCTCGCGAAGCCTGCGGCCGGTTCTTAGGATATATCATGTAGCGCCTTATAGAAAACACGAAGAATATTTCTCTATCCAACCAAACACTTAAAATCAACCGTTTTTTCTAAATGTCAGTCGGTTGATTTTGGCCGGGAATAGGTATACATTCCATTTGTCAAAATACAGTAAAAACCGAAAAAAATGAATACGGTATGACCAGAATTCTGCACTCTCAAAATTCTGTATGCACAATACTGTATGCCAAAATTCTGTATGCTAGAAATCCTGTGTCAAAAATCAAAAAAAGCAATAATGTAGCAGAATAGTATCTTCTGCGTATACCGAAGCTTCTTTACCGTTCACCTACAGTGAATTTTTCAATGAAAAGTTGGACAGTTTTCAAAAAAAATTTGAGATTTTTAAAAAAAAAAAGTTGAAAATTTTTCGGAAATAATTTTTCACAAAGATGTTTCGGTATTTTCAATTAAATATTTAACATTTTTGAATACCACCATATCCTGAAAGTTTCTAGTCAATCGGCCAGTAAGTTTCGGAGAAATAACTATTTTCATAAAATTTCGATGTTTAGCGTGGCGGAATATTAAAGTACGCATCTAAAAGATGGCAATATCAACATGTCCTGAAAGTTTCAAATCAATCGGACAATTACTATCAGAGAAATAACTTTTTTTGTAAAATGTTCAATAAAGATGAAGAAGAACGCATTTTGATATAGTCATTTTGTAAGGCAGCTATATCTAAATCTAATCCGATCTTCATTATTTGTTTTTTTGCAGTATTATTTACTAGATAATAAAAGCTTATATACGAAATTTCATCGAAATTTCCTTATAAGGGCTTTTTGACCGATTTTGACACTTTTGTACGGCAGCTATATTTGACATCCCGCTAAAACTCGAGTGAACTGAACTGACATAAAAGAAGACTCCATGCAAAATTCCAGTTCGATATCTCAAAAACTGAGGGTCTAGTTTACATACCAGCGGACACGTAGACATACATGGCTAGTTCAATTTCTGTATCGATGCTGATCAAAAATATACTTACTTTTGGGGGTCTCCGATGCTGCCTTTAAGGCGTTACATACATCGTATTAAAATTAATTTACCATTTCGGTGAATGGTATAAAAATTTATTCGGTACGAGAAAATCAAAATCAATATATATATATGTATTTACATATGTAAATACATTAGGTGGTCATTTGATCGATGTTGTTTTGATAAAGTAGTCCACATGAAGTTTAAAGGATTGAACTAGATAAGAAAACACAATTTTTTACAATTTTAAATTTATTCAACATGCTCATACCGGAGGAACAGATGGCGCACCCTGTATATATATTTTTGAACAACATCGGAAACGGGACAACGATCTAGGTATGTCCGTCCGCCCGACCCTAAGCAGAAAGAAGATAGTTGGAGTTGAGCTAAACGAACCAAATTTGTCACTCGGACTCTGCATGCGCAAGTTTAAAAAAAGTTTTCGATTGGACCATTTTTTGAAAGTAAATTTATGACTATAAGAAGAACAAAATACAATTTTTTCTTATGAAATTTGGCATACTTATCATAAAGATTGTGGCTGAACTAGCCGTGAGTTTTCATAATTTTAATCAAACATTTTTTATTTCAAAAGAGTTGAGCAAACGAACTTTTCTTACTTTTACTCTTTTTTTACTCTTTTACGCTTGCTTCCTCAATTCTTGCAATTGAAACATTTGAAGAGTTGCCTCACTGTATTGGGAACATTGATGGCACTGAGGTAAAGTTGGCAGAACAGCCGATAAAAAAATCCAGAAATATATTTCTCAAGGAAGTATATTTATTCGATCAAATTAATCGTCTACGAATAAAAGATGCTTTCGTTGGCAGCCATCATAGCTATCATGACGCAAAAATGTTCAAAAATAGCTATGCATTTAAATATAAGCAACGTTTGTTTTCTCATTTGTAACGGATCGCGGGAGACTCTGCTTACTCATTATTAAACAATGTTGTCACACCATATAGAAGCAACTCACAGCTCATGGATTCACACAAGCGTGCACAATTCAACAAACGCCATAGTCAATATCGAGTCCGCGTCGAACACAGCATTGGCATTTTAAAGGAAAAGTTTTCGAACCTGAAAGAGCTACGACTTAAGAACAAGAAAAATCAAAAATTCTGTTGTGGCTGGATAATGGTATGCTGTGTATTGCATAATATACCGTTGAAAGATGCAGATATTTTTGCTGCTTCCAGCACTGAAACAGTTGGCACTAATGAACAGAATGCTTCAAGACCGACTGCAGATAACTCAGATAATGAAACCAAACGTCAACTATTGTATCATTTAATGTTTGATTAAAAATGAAATTTATTTGGTGAGAAATGTGCATTTTATTTTTTATATTTAAGCTCCAATTCATACATTTGCATTTTTTTTTTTTTTTGCTGCAATTCGTTTCTTTTAAGTTCCAGTACTTTTTCAGCCAATGATAGTTTTTTCTCCTCTAGGCTGAACATTTTATCAAATTTTTCTTTTCAAACTTCAATTTAGCTGTACGATACTCATCTCTTTTTTCTCCTACTTGAAAAAGAGCAGAAATCGATGATTTTGCCAATTTACTCTTATATTGGCAACGAGATGAGACAGGAATTGGAGGAGAATTTTCTTTGCTGCTTTCTTTTGATGCGAAGTCTCCTTCAATGGTCTGTTATAACCCAGACAATATTTCCACCTCCGCAATGGCGGTCGATTCAAGCGTTATAATGTTTGCTTCGTTTTCCGCATGGAATATGGTAGACAACTTGTCGTAGTACGGGCAAATTTTTGTAATTTTGGCTGAAAAAGTCATACAATTTTCAATATTATTCAAAATATGTATTTATTATAACTCTTCTTTGACAGTTATATCACCATCTTCCTCATCAATACCAACTCCAGTGGTTCTGCTCCAATCATTTGCTTTGGTATATGTTTTTTTGAGGCAACGCATTTTAAATTTCAGCAAATCCCATGAAACGTCGACCCCTACATCTTCTAGCAGTCGTTTCTAAAATATTTGAGCTTTTGGTTTCTACAAATAAGATATTGCAGTGGATTGAATAATAAATCGAACAAGAAAACATGTTTTTTACCTCCAAATTTTCGGTGCCGCTGTCTATAATATAGTCCAATATTTATTTATTTCACCGTCGGACCATTTTTTGACAGGCTTTCGTTTATTGCATACAGATTTTATTTTTTTTAATTATCAAACTTGTCGATTTTAATAAATTTTTCTTTTATTTGTATATTGTTTACATGTACGGTGGGTCGTTGCATGAAATTTCTGTACAAACTCGACAGTAAAATATTAGAGAACATTTTAACAGGCCTGTATCATGAATAAATGCCTGCGTTGCCAACCAAAAATTTATTTATTTTTTTACTTCCGAGTAAATTTTCGTTTACTTTGTATTACTGGAAATTTAATGTAGAGCTAATGAAAAAATTCCATTATGAAGCAGCGAAGCCGGTGTTCCACACCTATGAAGGGTTGTTTGTTGTTGTAAAGCAATAAGAAGTTAAACCATTATTTGAGAGTTTATTCATCAATTTTATTGAGTGAATAATTATAAGAAAAAATTTTGTTTTCAAAACAAAACGTAACATATAATGAATATTTTTCTTTAGTTTTCTTCCTTGGTCGCTCGAAAATGTGAAAAACTCCATCAACGTCTTCCGAAAACTCCACGAATTTTTCAAATTTATCATGTTTTATAAAATCGAAGAATATCCAAAAGTTACCATTTGTTGGAATATGAGAGCATAAATAACTACTGTAGCCTTCAAGAGCACTGGTTGTCCCTAAGCACTCATCGTTTAGCGAAAGTTTTTCAGGTGTTTCCTATCAGATATTTTTTTAAATGTTCAATTTCAAAATATTTCGAAATCTTATTTTTACCTTTTGGATCCATTGCCTTTCAAAATAGTCGAAGAAACGATCGAAAACGTTGCCTCTTACACTACATAAAAAAGAAATAGAATTCGATTCCTTTTTACAAATATTAAATCCAATGATGCAATCAGTGGGTGGAAAAAGAGGTAATGATAGCATTTTTGTTCATCTTTCTTTAAAATTGTAGACAGTTCTGGAAGTTTCAACGCTTTTCTCCCTAAAGCTTGGCAACAGTGGAACCAGCAATCTTTTAACGCAGCTTCTGGGAATATCTTTCGAATTGCATTCCTAAGAGCTTATTCGAAATCCCTCATTAAAGTCTTTGGATTCATATCAAAAATATTCTCATTTTTATATTGAAATAAGTGTTCATAAACCTTTTGAGTTTTGTGTGACATTGAAACAAATGAAATAGGAAAAACCAAGACAAATAAAAAATAATTAACAGCTATTTTAATGTTGTTGAAAATGTATACGGCTTTCATGATTTTCATGTGCAATGCATATTATTAGAAGTTGCTTATATCCGATATTTGGAACGACGGTAAAAGTGGCGTCAATTAAATAATGACTATTTACGGCATCGATTTCTTTTGAAATAATATCGCCCATCGGAGTTTGAAAAAAAGGGTATACGCAAAATCCGCTTCGATGACAGTTGTTTGATAAAATTTATGCGTGATGATACTTAAACACATTCTAAATTCATTCAAAAATTTAGCTTTTTTGAAAAATTCTATGAAATCATTTGGACATTTTGGAGATGGTGGCATTACCGAAAATTTGATATGAAGCAAATTACGCTTCATTTGGTTAAAAGCCACATCTTGCGCAAAATTTTTGTTTTTTAAACATTCAATATTAAAAACCGAACGACCTTATTTTTTTGTAAAGTAGGCTTCGAAATTTCTTCTTTTATTGAATTGATTTGATAGAATTGTTGCATTCTGGATTCTTGACCTGTATGATCTCCATGCTCTCCATAACATTCATAACATGCATGTGTGATTTCGTTAACATTTATGGATGTATTGCATCCCTTTTCGTAGCACTGATACTTTATTAAAATTTCGCCTTTTTTGTTTTTCCACAACACTTTGTAAGCATAAACTTGTTTATTATTTTCAACGTGCACCAGCTCACTACTTCTTCGTGGAACGGCAATGTATCGAAATTAAAGTATTTTTTGCATTATTGTTTTTTATTTTATACAGATTTGAAAGAGTTCTCACAACACCTTATTGAAATACCCTATCACTAGAACGAATCAAATTACAAGTATATCAAAAATTGAGAAGCGCGGCGTACGGTAGAAAAATTAAATTTGATTTTTGGGATTTTGTCACTTTAAGCCTCTTCTTCTCTTGGGATTATGACACTTTTTTGTGCCATGATCCCAAAGCTGAAAAACTCGGACGAACTGAAAAACTCGTACTTTTAGGATTATGACACTTGGGGCTATGTCAAGTCGCCCACACGTTTGCTTTTTCCGCATTTGAGTTTTGTGCGGTATTTTAAGTGTCTCAAAATAAAAATAATACTACAAATTGTGCGATTTTTTTGACTAGATAGTACTTCATTTTTTTAAAATCTGGCATCACTATTTGCGAGTTCCAATGCTTACGATCACATGTTTTCAAAAGAAACAGCGACGCACAGTGGGAGAAAAGGCCATTTTTCGAGGTGACCACGGCCAAGCAGTTGTAGCAGTTTGAACGCGTAGGAATTTTCGATTGAAGTTTTTTGCAAAAGATAGACAAAGCTTCATTTATATCAGAAAACTAAATTTAAGAAAAACCGTAATTCTGGTTGATTTTATGATTATGATTTTATGATTTTTTTTTTTTTGTGCGAAATTCAACGTTTTTCGATGATTTTTGGAAGCGGCTAAAGGGATGAAGGAGTTGAGATATTTGCCTCAGATTTGGGACATAAGTTTTGTATATGCCTCTTTTATGCACATTAGAATGGTTTTGGGATCGGGTCATTTTTCCGGGTACCTCCGGTACAAAAAAAAACAGTGACGTGAAATTATGTTTATCAAGTCATATTGAAAAATGGGATCATTCGGTGCACTTTTCGGTCATTTTCATCCAATTTTCCAACTTTTGATTTTCCGGCACATTTTTCCATATAAAAATACAATTTTTTTTTGCATACTTTCAGGAACATCTAATAATTATGAAATTTTTGTTTTCTCCCACATAAAATTTTGTTTGCATACTAAAAATTGTTTAACATACTTTTAGGACCGGTGTAATATTATGATTTTTTTTAAAAAGGGTTCCCCCGTACCTTGTTTATTTTAAGAGTTCGTTCAGAATACATTGAAATGCCATAATGAAGAAACAACGGCTACATCTGTGTTCATTTGTGACTGTTTTTCTCCTCCAAAGTTGAAAATTACGAAAAAGCGATAATTTTTGGCAAAAATTTAGTTTTTCAAGCCACTAAAATTAATTAATGAAAGCTCTTGGCATATAATGTGAATTCGGCAAATTTATCCAGATTTCAATCTATCATAAAATCAAAAGTTACGTACATCTTTTTATTGTTTCAAAGTTTTAGACCTCAAAAACGAACAATTTTTTAAGGGTTTTGAACACTCAGTTTTTGATGTAAAATTTTCAAACGAAAAAAATCGTATTCCGGTGGATCGCGGTGGGTCATGTTTATTTGGGGAATTCATTCAAAATACGTTGAACTTATTTATTCAAGAAACTTTCGCCTCATCCCACTTAATCCCTGTGACTTTATGTCCTCCAAAAATAAAAATATGTGAATAATGAGTGATTTTTTGAAAAAATTTTAATAAAAACGTTCCGACCATGTACAATAAAAACTTGAAATGATTATTAAATTTGAGATAGTAAATTTTCAGACAAGACCAAATTTACATGAATCGAATCAAAATTTTTAAGATATGTAGTGTCAAAGTTGTGAAAAAAACCTAAATCAGGTATTATTTTCAGTAGTGGAACGAAGTGTCAACTTTGAACGACCGTGACAGGTAAACCAGGCTTTTCCAAACATTTTCCAAACGGGTTTTTTTTTAATCAAGGTATTTGTAATACTTTTCACTTGTGGCAGCAGTGGCAAAAAATTGTAATAGAGAAAAAAAAACAATTTGGCAAGTTAGTGAGAAGAGTAGAGTATTATCATTAGTTCTAGTCGCTTGACGAGGTTGGACGTGTTTTTGTCTAAGAATCTGTTATAACGAAATAAATAAACTTAAAGCATAAAATTGCTGGTGATTTTTATTATTGTTTGCTACACATAGGTGGATCTATTCAAACAAATCAGAAGTGGGATCTGAGCGAAATTAAACAAGACCTAGACCAATGGACCTAAAAGAGCAGTTCAACGAAAACACGGTGATCGAATTAAGAAATTGGTTGAGCACTTTGCAGCAGAAAACTTCTGGGTCTAAAAACGAGCTTATATCGCGTTTAATATCAATTTCGGAGAGCACACGTGGTGAACGTCCAATCAAATGTAAAATGGCGTCATCAAAACGTATGATCAACGAATGATGGAAAAGTGACCGATGCTACAGATTTGTTATTTTTCAAAAAAGAAATTGATTTATTGAAACGAGAATTAGAACTACAAAAGCGAGAGCAAGAATTACTAAAGAAAGAAAATGAAATTTTAAAGAGAGAGAAAAATGGAAAGTCCTATAAAACTGAAAGTGAACCAAATGTTGCGAAAGGCAATTTTATCTATGCTAAAGATATAGTTGCTGAATTTACGGCGAATTTAGATAGTTTCCAGCACTGGAAAGCACAAATAAAAAGCGTACAATCGGCCTATCAATTGGATGACCACAATATACGAGCACTTATTTCGAACAAATTAAAGCGAAAAGCTTTGAAATGGCTCCAATCACGAAATGACTTAATGGTAATATCAATTGATGAATTGCTGTCCGATATGGATATGTTATTCGAGGATCGAACTAGCCGTCTAACATTAAAGCGACAGTTTGAAGCCCGAAAATGGTAGTCAGGCAAAGTGATCCAAGACTATTTCTACGATAAAGTTATATTAGCAAATATGATAAATTTGGATGAGTCTGAGTTGCTGGAATATCTTATAGAAGGTATCCCAGATGCCACTCTACGTTCGCAAGCTAAAATGCAATGTTTCGAAAATAAGTGTCAGCTGTTGGAAGCATTTAAGAAAATTAATTTGAAATCTATCACGAAGAGAGAGGTAACAATCGATCGAGAAACCAGAGCTGATGGTGGAGGACAGGTTGCCAGGTCATCCATACGGTGCTTCAATTGCAACTCTGTGGGACACATGGCCAATGAATGTCGCAAGCCAAGACGAGAGCCAGGGGCATGTCATGTTTGCGCCGAGATGGGGTATAATGCGGCGGTGTGTCCAAAGAGGAAATCGCGACCGGTGCACCACATCAATGAGTCAGAAGAGGACGATTTATGTAAGAAATTTGTATTTTACTTTATTTAAATCAAATTCTAAAATCTATTATAAAACATTATTAGGAACGTTAGTGGATACAGGTAGTCCCGTCAGTTTGATTCGCCAACAGTTCGTGCCAAATGTAGTTATAAGCAAAAATGAAAAGTACTTATATAATTACCATGGAATAAATAAAAGTCCACTTAATCTCATAGGAGAGGTAAAATGTTATTTACGATGGAACGAAAATAGAATTAGATATGCTAGTGATATCAAATGAAACAATAGAGTATCCTTCTATTTTAGGAACAAATTTTTTAAAAATTGCAAAACTACAGCTAAAAAGAAATGAAAATATTAGTACATGTTACAAAAAAATTTACAATGAAAATAGCAGTTTCTCTGAAGAATGCCTTTGTATAATGAATATAGAAGTTGACAACAACAAAAATGATCTAGTTATAAATTATGATTGTTTAAGTTTTGATAAAAAAAAAGAGTTATCTAAAATTTATAGGGAATTTTATTTGAACTGTGATCGTCCTGATGTGCCGGAAGTTAAATGCGAAATGAAATTGTCATTAAATAGTGAGAAGCCACTCTATTATACTCCACGAAGATTGTCTTACCTTTCTCATCAAGAAGATTGTCTTACCTTTCTCAGTCAAGTTCAGACAATATTGGATGAGTTAGTTGACCAGAAAATAATCAGGCCAAGTAAATCAGAATACGCATCGCCAATAGTGTTGGTTAGGAAGAAAACTGGTGATATTCGCCTATGTGTAGACTATCAGACGTTGAACAAAATCACTTTTAAACATAATTATCTTATACCAGTTATTGAAGATTTACTTGACCGATTGGTTGATAAAACTATATTTACTTTGTTAAACCTGAAGAGTGGTTTTTACCATATTAATACGAGTGAAGATTCTGTAAAATATACTTCATTTGTTACCCCAATGGGCCAGTTCGATTTTCTGAAAACGCCATTTGGTCTAAAAAACTCCCCATCAACATTTCACCGCTTCGTCAATCAAGTTTTTGATGATATGATAAGAAACGACAAAGTAGTTATCTATATCGATGACGTAATGTTGCTACAAGTTCAGTTGATGAACTATACTGCAGGAGGTTTTGGGGAGATTGATTCAAAATAATCTTGAATTGCGACTTGATAAATGCAAGTTTATGGAGTCTCGAATACAATATTTAGGCTATGATATTTCAAATGAGGGAATACGATCGGATGGAAAAAATATTGAGTCAGAAAGTTTGTTAAAGGATTTTCTGTGCTAGCCGAACCGCTGTATAGATTAGTTAAAAAAGAATCAGTTTTCAAGTTTGGAGAAGATGAAATGCGATATTTTGAGGAATTAAAATAGAAGCTGATTGAAGCACCTATTTTATCAATTTATAATCCGAAATATGAGATCGAACTTCATTGCGATGCTAGTACTGTTAGATTTGGTGCAATTTTACTTCAAAGAAAAACTGATGTAAATCTTCACCCTGTATTTTATTTTTCAAAACGAACAACAGAGTGTGAATCAAAATAGCATAGTTTTGAGTTGGAAACCTTCGCAATTATAAATGCACTCAAAAGATTCAGGATTTATTTGCACGGTATGAAGTTTAAAATTGTTACTGACTGTAACTCCTTAGCACTGACTTTAAATAAGAAAGAGATTAATCCCAGAATAGCAAGATGGGCGTTGGACCTTTAGAACTATGATTACACTTTCCAACACAGAAGTGGAACAAAAATACAACACGTAGATGCTCTGAGTAGGGTGCCAAGTATATTAGTCCTCGAAGGGAATACCTTCGAACAAATTTTATCAATTTGTCAGAATAAAGATGAAACAATAAAGAAAATAAGAGAACAGTTAGAGAAGATGGAAAGTAAGACATTCGAAATGCGAAATGGATTAATTTATAGTAAACACGGAAAGAATATTTTTTTTTATGTACCTAGAAGTATGGAAACAAATGTAGTATGCCTCTACCATGATGAAATGGGTCATAGAGGATGTGACAAGGTTTTAGATGCACTTTTAAGAACGTATTGGTTTCCACAAATGAGGGAGAAAATAAAAGCTCACATTGCAAATTGTTTAAAGTGCATAACTTTTTCATCAAAATCCGGTAAGCATGAGGGACTTTTATAATATTCCGAAGGGTAATGTCCCATTTGCGGCAGTACATATTGATCATTTTGGTCCTGCGTCATTGAAGAAAACCCAAAAGAAGTATGTTTTCCTAGTGGTAGATGCATTCGCTAAGTTTGTTAAGTTATACGCTGTACGTTCTACAGACGCTAGAGAAGCAATCGGTAGCCTTAAAAGTTACTTTAATTGTGGAAGTGCATTCACTTCAAAATATTTCGAAGGGCAATAATGTTCAGCATATTAAAATTGCCACCGGCTCACCACAGGCTAATGGCCAGGTTGAAATAATAAATCGATGCTTAGGACCCATGATCGCAAAGTCAACTGATGCAGGTTTACAGTTTTCTCTTGATAAGATTTTGCCTGAAATAGAGTTCGCACTGAATAACACAACCCATCGGAGTATTAACACTACTCCAAGTCAACTTCTATTTGGTATAAATCAACGAGGAAAAGTGATAGATTTTATGAAGGAGAAGTTGTGTGAAATAAATGAATCGGAAACGAGGAGGAAGACTTAAGAGAGTTGAGGAGGAATGCATCAATTAATATAATGAAAACTCAAAACTATAATAAGTCAATGAAGGATAAAAATCGAAGAGTAAAGAAATATGAAATTGGCGATTATGTGGTAATAAAGAATTTTGAGAGTAAGCCGGGAGCGTGTAAAAAAATAATTCCAAAATTGAAAGGACCTTACAAGGTTATGAAGCCTATGGCCAACGATAGATATCTTTTAACCGATGTTGATGGTTTTCAAGTAAGTCAGATTCCTTATGAGGGTATGAGGGAAGTGGCAAATATGAAACCCTGGTTTCATGATGAAAGTTTTGAAAAAAAAATATAAATAAATAATGGCGAAATCGGGATGATTGCAGGTCAGGATGGCCGAACTGTGGCAGCACTGGCAAAAAATTGTAATAGAGGAAAAAACAAAAATATGGCAAGTTAGTGAGAAGAGTAGAGTAATATCATTAGTTCTAGTCGCTTGACGAGCTTGGACGTGTTTATGTCTAACAATCTGTTATAACGAAATAAATAAACTTAATGCGTAAAATTGCTGGTGATTTTTATTATTGTTTGCTACACATTGATGGATCTATTAAAACTTACTACACACTGTCTAATTTCAAATTTCGTGACTACGTTTTTTTTCCGTCTTGGCCGTGCTCTATTTTTTTTCTCCCACTGTGCGACGTCCGACATAATTTTTAAAAAGAAAATGCTGGCTATTGACTTCACGAAATTCACGCAAAGTGTGCTCTATGACACTATATATTTTTTTTCGTTAATAATAAATCTCTCAACTAAATTCTGCGTTTTTTGATAATTTTTTGATATTTTTTTAGTTTTCAGTTTTTGCCTTTTTTAATATTGACGCAACAATATAAAGGGCCACTGCAATTTTCTTTTTTTGTAAATAATCCATTTCATAATTAAAATTTAAAAAATAGACTCGGTTTATTTGAAAAATAATGAAAACATATGATTAAATTCGCACTGTACCAATTATTGTCGCATTTTTGTTTTGGCCGATATACGCCGAAAAAGATTGTCACAATATGCGTTTATAATTTGAAATCTCTAAAAGTCATTGTGCAAATTTTTCAAATGTGTACCAATTCAGCCCGATGAAAATCGGTACAAATTGTGCTATTTTCGCTATTTCGTTCTTGCTAATACTCTACAATTCGCATTTGTTTATTAATAGGTATATATGCAACTTTTGCAAAGGTCTGTGAAAGTTGTTCAAAAATCAAAAAAAAAATAAAAGCACCATCCATTTATTTTTATGTTGATTGAATTGTGTTTATGTTACAAAAATTATTACTATACTTGAGTTGATATGAAAAAAGCTTCGATTCTCATTGCCTTCCACACAAAACACAAATCTGACAAAATTTTGTTTAGATTAAGGCCAGATCACGCCCACTGTACTATCGATTCAAATACAACATATTTAATGTAATTTGTCTGACGTGACGTACACCGAAGCCATATACTCTCGAAGAGTTTTTTCCTTAGAATTGAATACGAAAATCAACAAATGAACAGTTTCGTCTCGTTCAAATTAATCCGTTCTACTGTATGCGCTTATGAAAGCAACAACTCGCCAAAACAAGTTTTCAACCAACCTTATTACAAATGCAGTCACAAAAATAATAGTTATATCAAATCACAAGACTTAATGCTGTTAAGCCTCCCAAACTGGAAAATCAGTCACAGTTCTTCAACATAATTTTTAATGTGCGGTTGTTACCTACATAAGCCAGAAAACTCTCACCAGTTGATGAGATACAAATTCATTGCAATTATCAGTGATATATTTATTTCAAATTGTAAAGCCTTATGTTTAGTAATAAGTTGCTCTTGTATGTGAAAGCAATATGTTGTTGCATATAAAATTCACTATAGTTTTTGTAAGTGTTATTATCGTCTCAACAAAAATTTTTGCTTACAAAAGTGAACTTGTTGTCCGTGAAAAACGTGCAGTTGTTGATCTCAGCGTTGTGTTACGCAATCTCTTGTTCAAGAGTGCTGAGTTAGGTAATTTGAAGTCGAATGTTCCACCAGTAATGAAAAGTTTTAATCAAAGTCGTACGACACAACAACCTAAGAAGTCATCGCTAAGTGTGCGACCTACAATAAACTTTGCACCTCCGCTGTCATATCCCGGCGGTGCTGTTAGAGAGTATGATTACAATGTTGCCAGAAAAGCCTATCATCTACAACGTGCTGTTTGGTCACTCGATGATGGGGATTACAAGCGACGAACTACAACAACTGAGAGCCTACCTCTATATCCCAAAATTGCTTACTTCCACATTGGTTATCAACCACAAATTTTTTCAATAACACCACCAACACCACCACTTGCTGTACGACCAACAGTTAAGCTAAGAAAGGCGCCAACAGTTCAATTACCTGATAATTTGCACTATCAGTACGCACAATCGGCTGGTAAAATACGCAAACTGTTAACCAACTGTCGAATTATTGGATTTTCACGTACACTTTGCAAATTCCTTCTCTAATGATGAACCACGCCAATGATGGAAATATTGCTGAAAAAAACTAACCGCTAATGACGATGTTACTGCCCGTGTACCGTATCAGTGTACTGCACGTCTCCTTGTTTAAAAACTTAAAAAATTATCCTGCGTTCAATCAACATTACAAAAATAACATTCCCCAACAACAGCATGGCGAATCATCCAACAGTTTTCAAAGAACATTGCGTCGTACAAAAATGACACTCCGCAAATTGCTTAATATTTACTTAATATCAGCATCTGTAACAATATGCAAATTAGATTAAAGTCTAATATGAAGCCAGCAATTCAGTAATTGTTTCCTCTATAAGTTTGTAAATGTATATTTAATAAAAATTTCTGACAAAAAAATTTTATATTTGAAAATATTAAACAAAAATTGTATACGGCACCATTCACAAATAAGCTCAGTTGGATTTTCATGGCCGATTTGTTTGATTTCAATCAGATTTACAAAAATTGTGAAGTAAAAAGAAAAACTCAATCAATATTTGATACTTTTGGTCAGTATAAATTCCAGCTTTATCCTACAATGCAACGAGTCGAATTTTTGAAGTGATGGTGTTAGAGTATAAAGGGTATTTCAATAGACTCGCGTCAAATTCAAATTAAATGAGTTGTGTGTGGGTGGAACAACTCATTGTATTTCAAAAGTTACGCAATGCCATTGTTTTTTAAGCCGACATCATTGAATTGTCATGGTATCAAGTGGTCGATTCGCCACCTCTAAATGTAGATAGCTTTCATTGGTAATTAGGCGCCGAATTTTCATATGCCCTAATTGGTGTTGGTCTCCAGGAGAATAAATTAATATATTGAATGACTTTTGAACCACCATAAAGTTTTCAAATTTTAAAGTTGACACGTTTATAGAATTATCCGAGTTCTTCGCAATATCGAAAAACAAAATGTGTGTCCCAAAAATAACCGAACTTTGGATTGAGGTCATGCCACATGCAGCGCCATCTATTGTAGCATTAGAAGCATGGATTCATCCTCTTAAAAACGCAGTCAACCTCATGTAAATCGGATGACAGATGATAAAGTGATAGCCATTTCAATAAAAGAAAGTGTGCTAATGGTACAAAAACGAAGTGGAACAAAGAGCAAAGCTGAGACAAACGAATTGATGAATGAAGTTTATGGTGATGATTGTATGAGTCGTTCTTAAGTTTATACGTGGTTTACACGATTTAAAAATGGTCGTGGGGATTTAAATGACGACCCAAGATGCGGTCGTCCAGAAGCTAGTAATCATGCTGAATTGGTGGAAAAAGTCCGTGAAATCATTAGTATCGATGGAATTGAATACGAGCAAAAATACTATTTGGAGAATTTTAACTGAAGATTTTGGTAAAAGAAAGGTTTATGCGTGTTTTGTTCCACATGAATTAACTGACGACCAAAAAATTGAACGAAATTTTTGACGAAAAAAGGGATTTCTCTCATCAACTACCCTTCGTATTCGCTTGATCTATCACCGTGTGACTATTTTCTATTTCCAAAACTCAAAACCAAGATGAAAGGAGCATTTTATGATGATATCC
>JAWNPW010000536.1:0-15551 GCA_035078745.1 Diastata ussurica
TTGGCTCCCTTGATTCGTCGGGGCTGTTGCTGCTTGGCTTGGTCACCGTCCCTTGCGCTGTTGTTCCTTTCCGGCGCTGTTATCCGCCCGTACCTGGCTTCTTCAACTCATTCCCATCCTCCTGCCCCTTCATTGGTGATCCACAGTACGTCCAGATCTGGTTCCGCCTCGGCTGGTTCTTCGAAATGTTTGACCGCGGCCTTGTGGTGATCGGCGGCGATGTTGGGTTATCGCCGTGCTGTTTCATTATCGAAGGTTTAGCTTGAATCTGGGGTACTGGGTTCTGGTCGTCCGCGCCTCGCCTTGTTTCTTGGGTCTTTAACTGCAAAGTTGTCGATGGCTTTGGACAGATGGTGCTGCTTTATCATGACCATTGCTCCTACGTCGGAGTTCCAAGCCATTCTCCGCAAATTATAATGCCTTGCTTGATCCTGAGCCGCTCTCTCCATGTTTCGGCGTACTATAAAGAATGTTTCTTGCAGTCTCTGTTGTTTTTCCTCCTGTGTATATCCTACTATGCCTGACCCGAATGTGCACTCACTGTACAATGTATGTGGTAGTCGGGGCTCGCGCCCTGTTGTTAAAAATGAGGGACTGTAGCCGGTTGTTTCAGCAACACTGCTGTTTATGGCTAATCATAATTCCGGTAGCTTCTCGTCCCATGTGCGTTGGTCGCTTCCTGTGAATTGCGCAATCATTGTCTTGATCGTCCTGTTTGCTCTCTCGGTCGGGTTTTCTTGTTGGGTGTAAGGCGCCGTAAATTGTTGTCGGATGCCAATGTTGTAATGTTGGAATTTCCGACTGGTGAATTGCACGCCGTTGTCCGCGATGAAAACTTTTGGGACACCGTTTCGCGCAAGAATTCGTTCTCGGAATCCTCGTATTAGCGTTTCGCTCGTGGCACTGCGGAGAGGCAGCAACTCCACCCATTTTGAAAACTTATCAAACATGAACAGTAGTACACTGTTGCCATGTTTTGACCGCGGTAGTGGTCGTACAAAGTCTGCACAAACCGTCTCCCAAGGCTCGATCGCGATTTGGCTTAGCATTACGCCAGCCGGGCGCTGCTGGACTGGTTTCTATTGCTGACAAGATGCACAGGCTTTCACATATTTGCATATATGGTTGGCCACTCGAGCGATGGTCCTTCGCACGCCCAGGTGTCCGGCTTCCGGCTGATCGTGGTTTTCTGCTAAGACGCGTTTCCTTTGACTCCTAGGTACGCACAACTTCCATGGGGTGCCGTCCTAGTCGATTCCTCTCCGGGGTACATGGCGATATAGTTGACCATCCTGTATGGTGTAGTCGGCGTATTTTTCTGGATTCGCCGCGCAATCGTCCTCGCTGGTGTTGACCAATCCGCATGTGACCTGCCCCGGACCTCGTCAGAGCGCATCTGCCACCACATATAGTTTTCCCTTTCGGTATTTGATCTCGAAAGTGTACGGCTGCAGTTCCAACGCCCAGCGGGCTATCCGTCCGGAAGGGCTCTCGATCGAGTTCAGCCATTTTAAGGCCAGGTGAGCCGTGATGACGATGAAAGCATAGCCCTCCAGATAATGCCGGTGTTTTCGTATGCCCCCTAAGATTGCCAGACACTCCTTTTCGGTCGCAGAATAATTCATCTCTTCTTTTGACAGCCTCCGGCTGACGTATGCAATTACTCGTTCCGTTCCGTCGATCTCTTGTGTCAACACCGCTCCTAACCCATAATCGCTTGCATCGGTCTGAAGGATGAATTGTTTGGAGAAATCAGGACAGGCCAAAATGGGAGCTTCGACTAACAATCGTTTCGGCTCATCGAATACCCATTGTTGCTCCGCTTCCCATCTCCAATGCTTTCCTTTTCGCAGCAATGCCGTCATGAGTTGCACTACATCAGCGAAGTCCGGAACAAATCTCCGATACAAGGAGGCTATACCGAGGCACCGTCGAAGTTCGCGAATGTTCTGTGGGGGTTTGAGATCCAGAATCGCCCGGATTTTGTCAGAGTCTGTGTGGATACCATGTTCACTCACCACATGACCGAGATATTTTAATTCTTTCTTAAAGAACAAGCACTTTCCGTGTTTAATCTCAAGCGTGCTTCGCGTAGGCGCCGGAAAACTTCTCGCAAATGCTCAAGGTGCTCCCGCTTAGACTTGCTGACCACTATAATGTCGTCCTGGTAGGCGAAGGCGTGTGGCTCCATGTCCGGTCCAATCACCCGATCCAGGGCACGTTGAAATGTAGCGGGTGCTGAGTGTAGTCCGAACGGCATCACTCGCCATTGGAATAAACCCCGCCCGGGCACCGTGAACGCAGTATATTGGCGGCTCTGTGGTTCCGTAGGAATCTGCCCATACCCGCTTTTTAAATCCAGCGTGCTTATGTATTTTGCTTCCCGCAATTGGTCCAAGATGTAATTAATTCGTGGCAGGGGGTACGCGTCCGGTATAGAACTTGCATTCAATTGCCTGAAATCGATACATAACCGTATCTTACCATTTTTCTTTTGCGCCAGTACTATCGGCGCACTGTGTGGACTCTTTGACGGCTCAATGCAGTTCTGTTGTAGCAATTCGTCGATTTCCGCGTTGAGTAATTTTTGCATTGCCGGATTCTTCGAATAATATCGTTCTTTGATCGGTCTTTCATCCCGCATTGTGATACTGTGCTCTGCGATATTTGATGGCCCGGCGATCTGGCTGAACAATTCCAACTGTTGTCTTAAAAACTCTTCTATTTCCGCATTTCCTGGTTCCACCTTAGTATTTTTGGCGATTCGAATGTGTGCGCCTAGAACACTTGTTTGTCCAAGCCCTATTGTAACGGACATGCCTGCGAGCGTTAGCCGTGCATCTACCAGAGTTAGGAAATGCATTCCTAACAACACTTGGTCGGCGATTTCTTCTAGAATCAGCAATCTCACGTCATGCTTCTGGTTTCCTAATCTTACCGGGATTTGCAGCACCTCCGTCACTAGCTTACTCGATCCATCCGCCAGCACAATCCGGGTATTATCCGGGACGATGTGGGAAGATGTGGGAACCCCCATTCAATTTCATTGCATAGTTTTTACTAACAAAACTACGTTTGGCACCCGTGTCGATAGTGGCTGTGATCAAATCTTCGCCCAGTGCCACTGTTGCGAAAATCCGATAGCCATCACAGGTTAAAACGTTGGTTGGTTGCGAGCATGATCTGTTGGCGGTCCGCCCCCTCCTCGCTGAGGTTCGGCGCTCATTGCGTTTCCTGGTGGCCGGCAACAGTCGATTGTACGCACGTTCATTCGTCCGCAACCTCAACAGAAGTATTTGCGAGGGTTAGTACATGCCCGAGCAAAATGCCCTTCCTCTCCACATCGTCGGCATGCGTTAGCCGGATTTACTCCCCCCTCGGTGGTAACCATCTGTGCCCGTGGCCTGGAATCTGTTCTCGGGGAGGCGGCAAACCTGGTGCCCCTAGGAGAAAAGTGTAAGTATTCAAAGTCCATTGCCAGCGCCACCAGTTCATCCAGGGATCCGAAATCCTTCCGCCGAATATACATTTGACATGCGTGCGAGAAATTTCGGTATAACCTGTCGAGCTGTTGCTTTTCGTTGTATCCTGCGTTCCTCATTAGGTCTTGTAAATCATGCATGTAGGCCTTAAACCCCTCGTTAGGGTGCTGAACCCATTGCCTTATTTTGTCGTCGAGCTCGTCAAAAAACCGCACAGGAAAAAATTTCAAAAATTCCTCCTTGAACGTGATCCAATTCGTAAGAACTCTTCCGTTGTTACGCAACCAAGTGAGTGCCGTTTTCCGAAGTAGCTCGGGCATCGTCCGCGGAATTTGATCCAGATCCAAGTCGTAGGCCTCTACCAGTTCCTCGATTCGCTCGATAAAGATTAGTGGTCGAAATTTAAAGACCACTTGCGTACCTTGTCCATGGTGTCGACAGTTGTTCGTACTTGGTGTGTGGGCCGTGTCTCTGGCTTCGTGAAAATCGTGGCGCTGATATCTGCTGCAGCTCCCTCCTCAAACAGATCCTGTGCGGAACCATAGGGTGTGGATATGGTCACCGTCAAGCCTTCGGCGGTTCCAGGATCGACTGGTGCATTACTTCGAGAATATTGCTTCTCCACTTGCAAGAACCGGTCCTTGGTCTGTTCGTCGTCCTGGTGATATGTTACGTACCCAGCGAATCGCTTCCGGAGTTCCTCAGTAGTCCCGCTGCTGTCAAAGCTAAACTTTTCCCCCAACCGTTTAAGGTCCTCCTTACGCAGGTAGTATATCTAGGATAATTTGACCATGCTTCGTTTTATTGTTCTTCATCTGTTGTTATTTAGTTCCAAAAAAAAAATATTGGCGCTGGGTTTCTATTTCTCTTTGGTGTGGAAACAAAGTAGATCACACTCTTCTATTGGATCTTCGTATGTTTCCTATCGATATGCCAAATGCAGCATCAGTAGCATCGTTGTTTTGTATATAATTTTCCTTGTTGTTCTATTTGCTATTTATTATTATTATATATATATTAAAAATTTATTAATAAGTGTAGGTCCGGCTGGTTTCTGTGTAGTCTGAGGAACAAATTTTCTCCTATTTCGCAGTAGTGCAGAATGAGTGCTTTCATAGCATTCAGCTTTTTTACGAGAATGAAAAGATCAAGGCGATTGCAATTTTTTCACATTTATAAAGAAAATGATTGTTTAGACCACTAAACACACTTTATTTTCAACAAAGTGTACCTTAAAAGATAGGTTTTATCATAAAGAATATATGATATTAATATAATGTTGTGTAAATTATTATTGAAAAAGTTATGACCATTTTTCTATTTCAGTCGTATGAAAACTGACCTTTGCACCAGAAACTGAACCCCTGAACACACTTTATTTTCGACAAGGTTTATATTATTTGATGTATTTTGTCATAAAGAATAATTGGTATTAATATAAAGTTGTGTAAATTGTTATTAACAAAGTTATGACCATTTTTTTATTTCAGTCGTATGAAAACTGATCTTTGCAGCTGAATCTGAACCCCTGAACACATCTAACTCGAAGTTTTTTCCCATCCAGACATCACTCCATATTTTGCGACGAATCCAAAACTATGAGCTTATGAAAATAAACGAAATATAGTCTTCATGAGATATCAATATTGACCCTTTTGAATAGTGATATAATTGTTCAGAAACGCTAACTTCTCGAACTAGTAAATTGAGGGTTTGAACTGATCGTCTGTTCCACTGCCACTTTTCCGCTCCCATTGCTTGGCTAACTGTTTTGTGTATTGCCCACGAAGATTTGTAATTTTTGACAGAGAATTTAATGAAATAAAATAGAAAAATAAAAGAAAAGTAACGTATTGTTGCTTATTCACCTTCACATCGTTAGTTGCAATATTGAGACGGTCAGCAATTTTGTTCAAGGCGTCGTGTAGAGCTTGTTTATAGTTGTAAAAACTATTTTCGCTGATGTACAGACATTCATATTCAAAAAATATATTCACATGACAATAAAAATTTAATTTTTAGAAACAATTTTCACTCACCTTTTACATTTCTGCAAAAAAACAAAAAAAGAACTCAAAAACCAACTGTTAACATATATTGATACATAGAAATCATACGAAAATAGAAACAGTTATAATTGTAAATGAAGTCACATGACTACAATATGAGTTGACATATGCCACAGTTGAAGCGTTTCTATACAATATGACATGATTTGCATGTGATACTTTTGACAGATCATATGAGCAAGTCACGTCGTGTGTAAGCTACTTTAATAAATGTGTTTGCCTGAAAACGATACCTAATTAAGACAAATTCAATATCAATCAATATCTCCTAACATATATGTACAAAAAAAAAATGTTTTCTTGAAAATAAATGTCGTTTCAACTGTATAGGACGATCTTGAAAAAGGTGAAAAAATGATATCATGCTAAATATATTTATATCGAATATTTAGAAATTTCGGTTACGCACGCTACAAATTTTAAGCAACATTTTAATTTTTAACGATTTTGGCGGTAGTTAATTTTTATATTTTCTTAAGTAATAGGATGAACTTACTTAGTACTTTAATCCAACATACATTTCAAATGTTTGTTTACTAATGACAACAATTAATAATCCTTTTTGCATACGAACGCGACATTCCGATATAAGAAGAAGAAAACTTTGAATCTACGCATCTTCTTCTAAAACATAAGGTTTCTGTTAGTAGAAAAGTTTTAAATTACAACAACAATAAATTATTACTTCGAATAAGCTAAACAAAACAGGGATCGTAACAGTTATAAGTAATATGGAGAAAGTTACAATTTAATTTTTAATTTTGAAAAAAACTACAAAAAATTGTGGAGAAATAAATATTTTATAATTTTTTCATATTGCTTACCATTTAATGATTAAATTTTGAGTAAAATATTTTGCTCACTGAATAACTATTTCATCATGATTAATAAATTTTGCTCACGAAATAATCATTATTTGTTGAGGAATATTTAGAAATCAGAATTTAAAAATTAAAATATGACTGTTAATTGACAGGCAGAACGAAAAAGTTATTCTGTAATGAATTAAATTTTCTGTTAAGAATAAAAATCAAATACCATAAAAAGCAATTTTTCTCTGTAAGAAATTTGGAATTAACGGAAGTTATAGTTTGCTCTTCGTTCCATTTCGTTTTTGTACCACTAGCACACTTTTTCTTTTATTGAAATGGCTGTAACTTTAACATCTGTCATCCGATTTCCATGAGGTTGGCTGCGTTTGAAAGAGGATTCAGGCTTCTAATGCTGCAAACTTCCAATAGATAGCGCTGCATGTTGTATGATCTCAATACAAAGTTCGTTTATTTTTGGGACACACCGTGTACAATTATATTTCATGAAAAAAAAAGCAGCGGGTTGAGTTTTAAGCTGCACAATTCTTGTAACTATTAATCGCTTTTTCGACATTGGCGTCACACCACCCTGGCGAAGTGGCACTTATCCACATCAGACGGCGAGCAAACTCATAACCACCATCCAGTGAAGCTAACAGCACATCGCATCCGAAGAAATCTATTAATTGGCAGAAAAAAAATTACCATCAACCATCATACCGAGCGTTACCCCAAGATAAGATGTGGCCGAAGGGTGTGCGTCGATTTTCTAAATTTTTTAATTTAAAATTGTTCCTAAAAAAATTCAATGAATGCATTCATTGCCCTACCATAAAAGTATGAAGGAAGATACTTTGAAACAATGAATGCAATGTTTGCTCCAATTTTTATGATTTATTCACTGGCACAATGCTTCAGAAAAAGGTTTCAAAACACTTTTTGAAGTTTTTGAAAATATATAAGCTACTGTCACTCAATCAAATGGCTTTCCAAACTGGTTGTGGAACAATAGATGCATCGCTTTTTTTTGGACCAACTAATTTGTAAAAATTTATCTGGGCGTAATCACGATTCCATCCTATCAACCGACTTTATAAAAGCGTTCGGTAATGTTCATATTCTTATACTAATAAAAACACTTCTTGGTTGGTCAATTGGCCAAAAAATGTTTAAATAAATTAAATTTTTTCCTTTATATAGACAATTTCGACGTTAAAGTGATAAAGTCTATTTAAAACTATCTCCTATCTATAAGAGCATCTCAAATAGGCCACCATTATCAGTTACACTACTGTTGACTGCCTTTCACGATCTAAGTTTTATTATTTTAGATAACAAGCCACTAAAACAATGAAGTGTTTCATACAGATGATTTATACTTAATAGCTAATGTTGGGAATATTAATAAAGTAGAAAATTACGTCACTATAAAATTGGATAAATTTGACGAGTATGTCGAGCTATGCAAACAATAATATCGTATGAAAAAAGAAAATATTTAGATTTTTGTAAAAAGGTGAATTGTAACGCAGGCTCAATTGACTACAGTAACAATAATGTTGACCTTGTTAAAAATTTTGGATCTTCATTTTAATTGTAAATACGTCTTCAAGTTTTATTTAGTCCAGTCGAATCAGAAATAATTCGGAAAGTTTTGAAAATTG
The DNA here is from genome assembly GCA_035078745.1 of Diastata ussurica. Classification (NCBI taxonomy): domain Eukaryota; kingdom Metazoa; phylum Arthropoda; class Insecta; order Diptera; family Diastatidae; genus Diastata; species Diastata ussurica. The sequence goes on from JAWNPW010000536.1 coordinate 8,028, forward strand.
GCATTCTTGTTCTCTGGTAAGTACAGAACAACATACAAATAGTCCTGGAGGATGGGGGACGCGCAAGTTGTGGCACGTGCTTAAAGCTAACTTTTCCTCAGATGAAGCAGCAACGTTCATTCGCAGATTTGAAAGTTATTTAGGGGGAACTTCTACACGCTCATTTCGAATCTGGCAACAGATGTTATACCAACGGTGAAAAGTTTTTATTTTAATTTTCTGCCAAAGGTGAAAATGGTATATTAACTTTATTATGATGTATATAACGCCTTAAAGAATGAATCGGAGACCCCATAAAGTATATGGTATATATTCTTGATCATCATCGAAAAACAAATTGATCTTGCCATGGCTGTATGTCTGTCTATCAGTCCATCCTTCGCTCTGTCTGTCCGTTGGTATGCAAACTTGTTCCGCAGTATTTGTGATATTGAGCTGAAATTTGGCATGGAGATTTCTTTAACGTCTACGCAGTTCACCCGAGAAACTTCACCGGATCGGATCAGATTTAGCAAGCAAAAAAATTTCCCATATGAGAATTTTTGCGACCGATTTTGACACTTTTGTATGGCAGCTTTTTTCGAAAAAAAATTGTCTTATATGGAAAACTTTTTTGTTTATGGAGATATTTCGATGAAATTTCGTATTAAAGATTTTTTATCAATTCCATAGGATAGAAATCAAAAGTACAAGTTCAAAAGTTCCAAAAGTCGGTCGAAAAGTTCTTGTAAGGAAAACTTTTTTGTATATGGATGTATTTCGATGAAATTTCGTATTTAAGCTTATATTATCAATTCCATAACCTTGCAAAAAAAAAAGAAAAAAAAAAAAATTATCAAGATCGGATGATATTTAGATATACCTGCTATACAAAGTCCGTTTTTGTATTTGCTTTTAAAATTTGTTTTGTATCTACAGATTGTTCTATAACTGCATGTGACTGATATTTAAAATAATAATTAGGAAAACTACTAGGAGCATCAGAATAAGGATGTGGAGGAGCAGGAAAATTAAGGAGTGAGACTATGATGATAAGAATTGGGAGAATGAATGGATGATAGGATGATTGGTATGACGAAATTGAAGACTATTGATTGTTTGTAAGGACACTGATTTCGCTGGATCCTTTGATAAAATTTCAACTTTTGTTTTTTTTTTTAGAAAATCTATATAAAAATTTACATACACAAATAACTTATATAGATGCACGTGAATGGTACAGAAGCTTCGGTGTAGGTCGAAGATACTATTCTGCTACATTACTGGTTTTTACATCAGTTCAGTTCACCCGAAAATTTCATTTCTTCTAACTTTTTTTCGAGGTAAATAATTTTTTCATTTAAAAGTAGGCAGCCCTTTTGGTGGAAATCGTAAGTATGATAATACTTTTGTTTTGAAACGAAATAAATGAGCTCTTATATATTTCATAAGCAAGCGAAGGAAAAGTGAATGAAAACTGAACGTTTTTTTTTTTTTTTTTTATTTCTTTTATAAAAATATATTTAAATTTTGATTTGCTCTATCGAATTACCAACAAGAGAAGAAAATGTAAATGAAAATATTTTTATTTATAATAATTTTAAACATATATGTATTTATTTTAAGATGAATTCGCAAGATTTTGGAATCATCAACAAATGAAGGAAAAGTGAATGGTAAGTGAAAATGTTCTTTTTTAATTGCTTTGAATAAAATACATATTTTCAGATGGACGAGCAAGAAGCGGTAGAGCAGCCAATAGGTACGACCAAAAGTGGCTAAATCGTTTTAGTAACTTCTCCGCCGATATGCAGCGACAACTGGCAACTGAACTGAACTGAAAATTATAGGCGAATCTTTGACACATTATATCGCCTTCACTTGAGAACCAATGGTCGGATATGGGCGATGTCATCATTCTCCTCATTTTCAGCTATTTCTATGCCCGCCATTATAATATAATTATATTCTAATAATACTTACAAATTATCGCTCATTTTAATCAATTCTAATTTCACAATCAAATAATACATTCACTATTTTGCTGACAATACTACACACAAAAAAAAAGATATGTAAATCTATCCGAAAAAGTTAGTTAGAATTGCAGTGACCGACAAAAATGGTAAATCTAACCGACTAAAAATTGGTAAAATAATAGTTCGTTTACCATGAAAATAGTTCGTTTACCATCAAAAATAGTTCGTTTACCATGAAAAATAGTTCGTGTACCATGAAAAAAAATTCGTGTACCATGAAAAATAGTTCGTGTACCATGAAAAATAGTTCATTTACCATGAAAAATAGTTGTTTTTTTGCCATGAAAAATAGTTGTTTTTTTGCCATGAAAAATAGTTTTTATAAATATTAATATTATTAATTATGATTTTTATCAAAATTACTATTTTAAGATACTTATTATCGAATATCAATTAAAAAAAAACAAAAAAAAAATTATTGATCGATATTAGTGGGATTCGAACTCGGGGTACACTTTTTCAGTTTGCAAGTCGCATGACCTACGAAATAAAAGGGCGTTGCGCGCAAAAATTGTGCATATATGAATTTTATTTTCTATAACAAACGTCTGGCAAATTATACATATTTGAAGCGAAGTAATTTTGTTGTGTGATTCTCTATAAACATCGTCCATTCATTTAAAACAACCGGACGGAATTTTTTATGGGAACTTTTTATATGAGACTTTCTGAAGAAGACTTTCGTTTTCTGTCCAGTTGGAAACAATGACTGCCTGCTCTTCAAAGGAAAATGTTATTTATATCAAGACAATAGTTGAATACAAGACACATCAGTGCAAAATGTTCCTACTTACCGGTTTTTCGCAGTTCGTTTGTGACTAATTGAATATCATGCTTTTAAACATACGCATATTTGAAGAAGTTGTTGCGAATTATATGAGTGCCAACTTCAGTCAAAGAAAATGAATTTCTACGACCATCGACAGCAACACAAAAAAGAATACACAAAAATATATATGTATGTTTACGAACGAGAACAAATAGTAACGGGACCAGATGTGTGTAGCAGAACTTTCTTGAATTTTTGTTGTTTTTTTTTTTTTTTTTTGCGTCGACGTTGGAACAAAGTCCACAACAGTGTTCATTATCTACTGAACAAAAAATGTTGTTCCGTGCGAGGAGAGAATTGCACATATATCTCTTCGGTTAAATAACCAACCAAAATAGTAAAGTTGCAATTTTAGTTGGTAAAAAATTTCTAAATTCCTTTAACAATTTTTTGTCGGTTAGATTAACAACCGAAATTGTACTTGTTGTTTGTGTTTTTAATGTAAAATAGAAAAATTGTTTTTAACAATTTTTTTCGGTTAGACTTACCTATCTTTTTTTTCTGTGTGTACTACTTAATTCTTAAATAAAGCAATATTTTTCTTGACAATTTTCTGTAGAACTGGAGCGAACCCATACAGATATTTCCTTAAAATTTCGTATTTAAGCTTTTATTATAAATTCTATAATATCGCAAAGAAGATCGGATCTGATATGAATATAGCTGCCGTACAAAATGACTATATCAACATGCGTGCTTCTTCTTCTTTATTCGAAATTTTTAGTTATTTCTCCGAAATTTACTATGCGAATGACTTTAAAATTTCAAGATATATTAGTATTGATGCTTATAAAATTCGGTTAACATCGAAATTTTAAAACAAGGTTAATTTCTCCGCAACTAACTGTCCTATTGACTTGAAGCTTTCGGGAATCGTTGGTACTAAAAAATTTTAAATATTTTATTGAAAATTTCGAAACTTTTTTGGTTTATTATATTTACAAGATTTTTCTGAAAAATTTTAAGCTTTTTTTGAAAAATATAAATTTTTTTTTTTTGAAAATCAACAACTTTTCATAGAAAAATTCACCGTAGGTTTCATTCCGTTCCGTTTTCGAGAAACGAAAAACCCATTTTTTTCGGAAAAAGATAAAGGTACTCAAAGCAACGACGGTAGATATTTAACGATGTCTCAATTGAAAAATACAGTCGGAAACGAATATTTTTCAATCGATCATGGCGTTAATTTTGAGGAATCCTGCAAACTGCAAAATTTGCTGCATCTCTGAAGAAGATCAATATTGTGAGAGTTTCAAACTGTCAAACTGCCGTTCAAAAAACAATTTCCCGAGCAATTGACACTATCTAATTCCCGAACAATTGCTCTAAGGCAATAAGACCAGAACTGGCAACTCTATATCACAAGGTTCTGTCAAAATATCTGCCTTTAGATCAAATCAGCAAAGTTGCATCAAAGGAAATCATGATAGACAACAAATACTTTTCACGTTATCTCCCTCATCATGCTCTCATCAAAACGGAAAGTCGATCAGCGAAACTTCGCAATGTATTCGACGCATCACAAAAATCGTATGGCAGCATATCTTATTTATTGAGCATTGTTTTAAATTGGAGATTACCACGAGGAGTTATTTTAAGCCCCGGAGGTCCATCTCCCGATGAAATAATTAATGTAAAAATGTTCCAGATTAAATTTATGCAGCGAATGTATCCCAAGGAAATCACCGAACTCAGCAACAAAAAAGCAATCTCGAAGAAATGCTCGATCTTAGCTCTTAACCCATTCCTAGGTAAAGAAGGCGTGATGCGAGTATATGGACGTTTGGCTAATGCGATGCTCCGCTCTAATGGAAGACACCCCGTCATCCTACACACCCAGAGTAAATTTCTCCCCTCTTTTTAGAGTCACGGGAAATCATCCCATCTCAGAAAAAGCCCAATCATCAAAGGCTACGTTGGAGTCTTCGTGTGGTTTTCAACGAAGGCGATGCACATGGATGCAATTAGCGACGCCACCACGGAGGCTTTTCGCGCATCGATGGTTCGATTTGCGGGGCGCCGTAGGCCTGTGAAGACGGTTTTCTCCGACAATAGGCGTAACCTCATTGGCGCTAGCAGAACTTTTCTCAAAGCGTATCAGCAGTTCGTTAAACACTCAGCCGACCACATACCGAGAGAATACACCGCCCAGACGCTCGAGTGGAATTTCATAGCACCGTCATCGCATTTTGAGAAAGTTGGCGAAACTAATCACTTAACATTTGAAGAGTTGTTTACTGTACTAACCCGAATTGAAGCGGTGCTGAATTCAGATTCTCTCACGCTACTGAGTGCAGAGCCACCTAAGCTGCTATCACCAACTCGTGGTCATTTTCTGCGCAGTTCACCATTACCTGGTCTACCTAAATTGGATAAAAGTAACCTGTCGCTGGTCAATCGCTGTGAAAATCTCGAGCAGCTTTATCATCAGATCAGAAGACGATGGAAAAATGATTGCCTGCTCCACACAAAACGGTGTGCTTACTCACCCGACTGTGAAGCTCTGCGTACTCCCGCTGAGAACTTAGATTCGCTCGCCGATTTTTGTATTTCTCGGTCTTTCGTAGCTATCCTCTCATTTTATGTTCAATTTATCTCCTCTGTTATTTACGAATTGAACTCATCATATAATCTATATTCACAGATACACAATGTCTCACCATATCACGAAATGCGATTCCATGTTCCGTTGTCGGGTCTGTTGCGCCATGCAACATACATTCCTGCACGTACCAGCAATACCTTCATGGCGTAGCTCGTCACCTTCACTGCGAAGCTCGTCACCGCCAGCAGCTCACCGAGCAGCATTGCCATCTGACTGACCGCCCACCGGGACTGACTCATCAGTTTCACCTGGGCGATCAGAGCCAATGCCGAGCTTACCGAGCACAGATTCCGACTCGCGGGAAGCGCTTGAGGAGCTGTACCTGGCTGTACACTGATTCCAACACCGATTCATGCAAACAGGCCTTACTAAAATTGCACTAGTGCAAGGCGGGCGCGATGTTTAAGTAAGATTATTCTGTTAATTTGTTTTCCTTTTCTTTGTACATAATAATAACGTACTTATATTTTAGATCGCTGGCAGTGTGGAAGTCATTGGGATGTATGACCGTAACATATAAAAGGCCACGCGACGCATTTCTCGCTCCCTTTTTCCTCGGACTTTTGGCAGACTCGAAAGGCGTCACTCATCTCAGTGACGGCTACACACAGCAACAATCAACTATACATATAAAGCTAAGTACATATATAAGTCACAATTTGAATAAATCTTACCGACGAACGGTGCTTAATATTATAACGTTAAAGCGAAATCGTCGGTGTTTTCATTTACCACATCGCCCCTACATTCGCTAATTTTTTGCGTCTGTACGCTCAACCCAAGTCACCAATACTTCCCCTATAAGTATCCCGGCGGCCTTGGCGTAAGCGTTTTCAAAGATTTTTTTATCAATTCCATAAGATAGAGAAAAGAATCATCAAGATCAGAAAAATATTGGATATAGCTGCCATATGAAAGTTCCAAAAGTCGGTCCAAAAGTTCTTGTAAGGAAAACGTTTTTGTAAATGGCTGTATTTCTATGGAATTTCGTATTTAAGCTTCTATTATCAATTCCATAATATTGCGAAAAAAAATTATCAAGACCGGATGATATTTATATATACCTGCTATACAAAGTCCTTTTCTTTTTATGGTTTTACGATTTGTTTTGTATGTGGAGACTGTTTTATAACTGCATGTGACTGCTATTGAAGCTTCAGTGCAGGGCGAAGACACTATATTACTACATTACCGTGTAATCAGCTGAACTATGTTCTTTATTGGGATATTGGATTAAAACTGTTCACATGAACTTGGATAACTACTGTATGTTATCACATCAACTCCATATCTTCCAAAATGGGCGACAAATAATCAGCTATCATAGTGACAAAAAATGGTTCAAGCATCCGGCACCCCAAAAAATTGCACCAATCATATAATTTATTTTCATAACATAGTAGTGTGGTTGTTGAGTTGACATTATCAATATAACTAAAATATGAACATAAACTTTCGGTAGTCCTCTGATACAACTGAAGGTGAATGGTATAGACGTTTCGGTGCACGCCGTAGAAACTATTCTGCACACTTAATTTTTTTAATTTGCTTTTAAGATTTGTTTTGTATCTGCAGATTGTTCTCTAATTGCATGTGACTGATATTTAAGATTAGGATTACGAAAAGGAGTAAGAGTAGGAGTAGAAGCATCATTATAAGGAAGTAGAGGAGGAGGAGAATAAAGGAGTACGAGTAAGATGATAAGAATTATTAATAATAAAAATATACAAGAGAATCTTCACATCTTAATTGAGAAACTCACTTCTAATTTACATACCTAAAAAACTGATATAGTTGCAGGTGAATGGTAGAGTAGCTTCGGTGCACGCCGAGGATACTATTCTGCTACATTACTGGTTTTACCGGTGTGAAGTTAGCTGCCAAAGTTGTCTGCTTTTTTGGCGAATTCATTTATATGAAATGACATGGGGTATATTAAGTTTGTGCGTCTGTTTGTTCAAAGGAGTTGCAAAATGTGATATTTTTTTTGTAATGTCATAAGAAAATATTGTATATTAAGAAGAATCATAGGAAATATTGATTTGAATCAACTCCTACTATCTAGTTTTTTT